>PNEQ01012154.1:42168-52331 GCA_003012365.1 Medauroidea extradentata | reverse complement strand
TCACTACCCACACTCTTCGCCTCTTTCCCCCCTCCCTCCCCACCCTCTTTGTGTTTAGTCCGAGCGATGAGAAGGGCGAAGCAGAAAAGAACAAAGGAAAAAGCTACATTTAAGGTGGTTCAAGTGGTGGCCGCTAGATGTCATAGCGCGCAGCGAAGAGCAGTACATCCTCACTCTACAAAGGCTCGCTGCCAACTGAGTGCCGATATCCGACTCCCTGCGTTATATACGATCTAACTGCGCGCTGATAGCATACAAGTACGCGTTTGTGGACGGTTTAGGCCTGTTTGCGGCTTATTCCCACACATGACTGATTTTCAACGTGCACCATTTCCCTTAAAGTTAATTTTGTTTTGCATTGCGACTGAAATTACAATACGTCAACCGTAGATATCCTCACAAATGTCAAAATTTACTGAAGACAAAAACACGGATGTATACTCATATTCACATGAGTCATGCATGTTTTCCTGGGAAATCCAGGACATAAATATAAATGTCTTGTTCCACTTAACAATTTCTGGGATTTCCTTTGGTAGAACAAGTCGCCAAGAACAAACACCATCATAAATAGTACGATAATAGCGGTATTTCACTACATAACTGTACCTGAAGCCCTTTGATCACTGATAAGGCCTGTTTATACAGCGTTTCCAACGTGTGCTGTTATCACGATATGTTCCTGAAGATAGCATAATCGTACGTACGTAGGCCTAAGCATGTCAAAACATAATTTTGTTACCCTGACGGACAAGTGATTAACAAATTGGGTACCATAAAACCACCTTGTAGGGTAACTTTACTCCACCCAAAATTTTATTCTTTATGCCTTTTGCAAAGAAAGTTCTAAAGGTTAACTATATGATCAAATTAAATTATTTCAAATACTACGTTCCAATTATCTACTTATTCACCACAAGACTTCAAAGCTAACATTTTCAGTGGTCAAAGTAACCCCGAAAATGGACAAAGTACGGTACTAATTTAGAATATTGTAATTTTAACTTCACTGACATTATTCTCGGATGGCAAAATAACTGCCTATATTAGTAAGTACTGATACGTAGAGAGAGTTATTTATAGCGGGAAAAGTTGACTCTGCTAAGTTCCAAGGTAGTACTAAGTGCCCGATGTTTTTATTACCGTATTCGTGTTTTCTCAATTAACAGGCCCAAAAAGAATTCTGGTACGCTGATACTGATCGTTTGTTATTCGCCTGTAATCATTTGAAGCGTCTAACGTTACCCTCGTCCAATCTCGTAATGCGCAACAACACGTTAATACAGACTACTTCGACAGTGAAGATTTTCATGATTTCTCTCTCTCTGTCTCTCTACAAATACGCGTGTTGTTTTTGTAAATGAATTACCGTTTACACATTTCGGGTTGCCCTAACTTAACTGGATTCTTTCCAAAATATTGTCTGTTGAATACCTACGATGCAGTTCTGTGTATGTTAGGCATATATCGGAAACTGTTGAGATATTTTTAAGACTATGCCCAAGTTTTGAAGCCACAGGATAAAAGAATATTTAGATGTATATTACAGTTTAAACTCGTCCCAATTCCAAGACTAAACTGCGCAAATGCATACGAAAGTTAGGCCGGCGCTGATACCATCGACGTGGTGAAATAATGGCAAATCACATGTAAGGAGGGCACGTGAAGGTCGCGAACACGGTATGGGACAGACCCCACATCCTAGAAGCGAGGCTGGCAGGGACAACTAGAGCGACAGTGAAAACGTCGTTTATCTGGGCCACTTGGCAGCCGGAGGTGGGACGCGTCTGCGCTACTGGGGGAAAAACAAAGGAAATCTGGAAAGAGAATGTGGATGGGCGATAACGTACGGTAATGGTTGCTCGAAGACCGACCGTAAAACGATTTTTCAAGAGCTTACCACGCGCTTGAAATGAAATTTTACGGTTCCTCTAATGCAATACAAGACAATTGTGAAGTGGTGCGTAAACAGTTCTCGGATTGACCTGGTTCATGCTATTTCTGATATAAAAGTAGCTGATTGTTCTTTGTTTCCTTACTGCGGCACAACATTCATGTAAATACTCGTACCTGCATAAGTTGTCAGTGCGGTGCATAGTCAAGCAGATTATAACGACACATAATCGATCAATGAGAACGGGGTAAACCGTGATAAAGTACAATTTAGGTGACTTCCTAGACAGGCTACGTTTATACAAGAACACAAAATCTGCAGAGCGCTAAAGGTGCTGCTGACCGAAGTATGTAATACAGCATAACCCCTACGTGCAAGTCACTCAAAAACTAAAATCCAATACGATTGGGTTGTAAACAAAGTCAGACTTATATGAATCACTTTGTAATGAACACGCTATCGACAAGGACGCATACAACCGTTTCTACACACGACTATTTTCATCCAGCATTTATTTTGTGGTTAGCAGACACATTAAAGAGTCTCCAACATCGTCCTTGATGATAGTCGTCAACCGCCATCCGTGCAGAAGTATGGGCGTCGCAGCACTTCCTCACAAGTTCTGATAAAAGTGCTGAGGACGAGACGACGCAAGGCTGACGATGGCCAAGTTATGCGTGACACATAACCACAAGTATAGGCCTAAACAGGACTCTGCTACAACCGGAAGTTCAGCGGAGTGGTGCGGCATACACACACACACTATCTCTCTCTCTTTCTGTAACGTATATGTTCTACCATTCATCCGATTGCGAAGAAACTTCTGTTATTTGAGCATGCGCCCGCGAATGTTTCTGACAAAAACAATTTACGTTGGGAAGGACGCAGAACGCAGAACGGGGTATTTAAAAATTTGGTGAGATTAGTTTAAAAACGGTCGTTAACATAATTTTGCACGATATAAGTAGAATTGCATTTTTTGGCTTCAGAAACCGATTTTAGAAAACTGAAATAAACTAACTTACCGATATTTATAATTTTTAACAGTATTATTAGTATTTGTATCATTACTTATATTAAATTGCAAGTGCCTACATTTCTGTTTTTTATTTTAGTTTTTGAAAATAGCCTATACGGAACATAGAAATAAGCCTACACATTTTTACACATTATTTCAGATAGATAACGTGGAGTACGTCGACTGAACTTTTGTATGACTTAAAGCAGCATTAGCCTTACTTAAAATAACGCGGATGAAGTCGCGGCCAGTAACTAGAATAGGGGAAAAAAAAACATAATTTTATATTTGTATGAAATATTACTTGGGAGTATATTTCCTTCTTACGGAAAAAATTAAGCTGAACCAGTTTTCCAATAATTGCACTCCAAAGTCAAAATTTGCACGTGTTTAGTTCTTACAACATAAATAAATTTAATAATTCACATTGAAACTGCATGCCACAGGCATACCCTGACATGTTTTAAATACGTTACAAAATATTTTTGTACTTTTAAATAAATTGATAAGAGGGAAAAAATTTAAAACTTCAGAGATTTTTAAATCTTTAAAAACAATTTGTAATGGATTTTAAATCATGTCAAGCAGTAGCCCTTTACATGTTACAGTGTGAATTTTTTAATTAATTTATGTCCATTGGTTTTTGCGGCTCATAAGAACTAAAAACGTGCACATTTTGACTTTGAAGCGCCGTTATAGGAAAACTGGTTCAGCTATTTTTTTTTTTCATAAGAAGGAAAATGTACTACCAAGTAACTTCTACAAAACCAACACTCTCTCATACAAATATAAAATTACAATATTTTACCCACTACGACACCCTTAATAAAACGTTTCATAAGATCTTTAACTGGCGTTATCGCAGTTTTTAGGGCAAGACCAATTTCTGTACATTTAAGTTACTCATCGCTACGTCTCCATGAGCGAAGTGATTTCGGCCAACGTGGTTGTGAAAATTGGTGAGGATGACATTAGGTGTATTGAGCAGCTGTGGAATATGAGAGTGGGTAAAACTGGAGCCCCCCCCCCCCTCCCCCCGGTAACATTCGCCGGGCAGCGGCAATGTCCGCCACGTTTTCCACATTCGAAAATCAGTAGCTGACAAAATACAATAAAGGCTAAGGCTCTGCCACAATTATGCACACGTGTTCGTCCGTGCAGGCCGTCCCGATACGTCCGTGCAGGTCGTGAGGGACTCTGTGAAAATAGTTTGCCACAATTAGGTTGATGGGTGTAGTTTGTGTAACTTGTTATAGAGGGCAGTAAAGTAGACGCCATTTATTTATCTATTCTACTAAACAATACTTTTTCGCGCGTTTTCTTTAAATTAAATGTAAACAAAGATGCTTATTGGTCAACTGACTTCATGACGTCAGATGCTTATGATGGTGTTGACGAGTCCGTCAGCCAAAGTTTGGTGTTGGCGAGCTTTCGGAGCCTACAGGTCTGCATCAACCATCAGCACAATAAACCTCTGACGTCAAAAGTCACGTGAACAATTCGTCCAATCAGAAGCCAGATCGAGGTCTGCACCATCAACACGGCCTGCACGGACAGACAGGTCTGCATAATTGTCGCAGACCCTTAATGCTTTCAAAACTTCATAATTTTCCAACCTACAACTTTTATAGAATCTTGAAATAAAAGAAGAGAAAAAATTCCCTGATTGATTCCAGGTTTTCCAGGTAGAAAGCCACCTTGTTACTTTACATAAGGCATGTTTACAAATTGTGACACAAAAGAAAATGAAAGAACAGTTTAACGCAACATTCACAAATCACTGCAGCCTGCCTGATTAAAACCTTCTCTCCCGCAGACACTTGACTTATCTCAATGTGGCAAACTTACCACAATGATTGCAGAATTAACGCTCTAATTTTTTTAAAGAAGGAACTTAAAAACTTGGGTAAGAAAAAATCAATAGTAAAAGCATTTGAATTGTGAGCCCATTTTAGCTTCCCTTTAATTTTTGCTATTCTGTTTTTATCTCTGTCAGAGGTAATGGTAATTGCTGATAAGCTGCATTACTGCAAACGTTTAACTTAATATATGTTTTAGTGTACTTATGGACCATATACCACACATACCTACTTTAATTTGTTCTATATATTTATACTTCCGAACGATCTATTGTATGTTGCTAACAGCTATACTATATAGCTTACTTTGAAAAACCTTGGACACATGTTGAAGAATATTAATTTAAAATTCCAACGCACTGCTGACGAAGATTATTTTTACTAAATTACATCATAACGTAAGTTGTCAACGAAATCAGCTTTTGTATAGACGTATTGACGGAAGTACGGGACTTGGTGAATTCTAAATCTATGCAAGACTTCATTATTTATTTATCTTTTAGAATAGCGAAGTTAAGCATTTTGTTTTCTCTTGGTTTCTTGTTTCTCACGTCTTGGGAATTTTTAACGACTGATTTACCAAACCACTGCAAAAATTCATCATAGCTAACAGTGTGTACAAATTGTAATGATCGGCAAGGACATACAAGAACTTGAAAAACTAGGCTACTTCAACATTACAATGGCCTACAGACAAAACATGAATATTTACAGTCGAAACAGGCTGAAATAATACCTTTGTACAAAACGCATTCGTACATTATGTCAGAAACTTAGTTTAAGCGGAAATAGAGATTTACTGTAGATCGCCGGGAAACAATAAGTCGAAAAAAATAAGACAAGACGTAGGCCTACTATGTTCACTAACAATACAATCTATGTTTACGAGACTCCGTAGCAAATTTATTAATATAATTAGGAAGCGGAGGACAGGCGTCATGTACTAGCCTACTACAGAGAAAAAGTAGCACATTTATATTAGGCCTACTTCGTCCGAGATATTTTATAAAAACTACACAAGGCATAGGCTACATAGTTGACGTACTAGCTTAACTATTTCGATGACAAGGTGGTCCCAAAACTAAATTTGATTGCGTTAAATTGGCGTATGCAGTCGTCTTCAAGACCAGGCCAGAGCGCGGTGGGGCGGACAACAAAGAAATTTTCTCATCGCCTTTGAGCATTTAGAATCAATGATCTTAGACTAATGAAAGCATTTTTTTTACCAATGAGCTGAAAACATTGAATTGAATTATCAAAATTACATTGCGAAATATGCACATGTTATGCACATAAAAACGTGTACGCATAAATCGCACTACTTTTAGTTGATTGAGACCCGGATTCCATGAGCGGTCCTAGTCCATTCATCAAATTCGGGATTTATTTATTCTCACAGTCTGGCGTGATTCTAACGGGCAAACCTGGGGATGAAATATTTACCGTCTGAACAAACTTCTCATTCTTTTATTGGACGTGACTGAATACTTCCCACAGAATTCAGTGGAAAATTTAAGCTGAAAGGTTGATAACACGATCAAAATGCGGAGGGACGGAACACAGCTCAAACGATGCCGCCGCAGTTATGACGTTCTCGTCTAGGATGGCCACAAGAGTGCGGCCATTTTAAGACGTGGCGATTGTTTATCTGCCGCCCCCCAACACACTCTGGACTTGTCAAGGAAAATATTGGAGATCATAAATTCGTGTGTCGAGAAGCCTTGAACTTGGTCGGAGAGTTCACCAGCAGTATATTCCACCCTACTTCATCTCCTTCGTCCCACACCGAACTCATTTCTTCCCCTCGCCTCAAGGTCTTCACGTAGTGTTTTCCGAGAAGAACGCGCTCTTGTTTAACAAACATGCATTAACTTCTATCAGCCCGTCCGCTGCAGCGGGGGTAATTACCCAGCCTGAAAGGTTGGCAAACAAAGGGGCTTTGTTCACGAGGCGTGATTAATAAAATAGGCTGGGTACACATGCGCCAACAGATAGGGGGGATGGGGGAAGACATTACTCAGCGGGTATTATGTAGGATGAACGGCGGTGATACCCAGTTCGTTTCGCGTTGATTGCGGCCTGGCGTTACAAAGACTGTTGTGTTAAGTAACCTGCTGTTGTTACGTTAGGTTTACAGTCATGCGACCAGGTCTGCTCGCATCACCAGGTGCACATCTAAAAGCCTGCTAACAATTCAAGGTCTCACAACTTCTTGGACGCTTGATTCAACCTCAAGCTGAAATTTAGTCCTAACTATCCTAACCTCTTGACTTTAACCACCTAAAATAAAGGGTATTTAACGAGTTAAGGTGGCCATCAGCCCAGTCTACGTGCAGAACTTAGGCCGTTACTAGATGATTCGAAAACTACTCGGCGCAAATGAGTGATGTCTGCTTAGGAATATTATTTAAAGAACGTTGCATGTGGCTATACCCATTTCAAGTTCGCCACTACTCATAAAACAAATTCCAGCTGCCAAAATGGCGAAAATGGGAGTTTTTGTAGTATTTGTTTGAAATGTAAATCTTGGCCAAGAATATTTTAAAAGGTACAGGCGGGTACAATACACCTTATTTTTAGTAATACGTCATACAATGATTGGCTCACCACTGAATGTCTCATATACGCGATCTATTGACAGGGCTGCACGCCAGTTCATTTACTTGCGCCTAGAGGCTAGAAATAGGCGCGTGCCGTGTCACCTTTAGCACTTCCGCACAAAATGCGTCCACCTAGGCGGCCATCTTAGTCACAGAATGTTATAGTAATAATAATACGACAGGAGGTTGCGGGAACTATCGTATTACAGCGCTCACATAGCAGCTGGAGGCCTACGAAGTATTGTGCGTGCTGTAAGTGGGTTATCTCATCGGACACGCAGCAGCTAGCGACGACACCCGCCACCGACAGAGCACGAAGGCCGTCTGGCCTTTTAAAAAAGATTTCTATAAACTTTTACTCACAGGAGAGAAAACCGAACTGTGTCCCAATTATACTTGCGGAGTTTCTTAAAAATAATCGCGTCCGACTCCACACACTGCACTCTGAAACCGTGGAGCAAATTCTTCCCTAACAAAACCATACGAGAATTTGCCATTCACTGCGGAAAATTCTCACACACGATCTCTTATTTACAAACACGGGTCCTCGCTTGTTTTGAGGACGGCAATCGATACCTGCACTTCACAGTACGAACATGAAATGGCAACATACCTACTACAGTCCAGCAATTCTGAAATACCCATTCACTTGCCAACAAAAACACAAAGGGTTTCATGTTGGTCTATCTCAGAAGTTGATATCAGGTAACAAGCATAACTACTACAATTTTTAATCAGGCACTGTCTAGTTTCTGATATCTGCAGTGAACAGGATTTGCTTCAAATGTACTAATGATACGCAATAATAACGAGCCATGTTCATAAAATGATACTAGGCTAGAAGACAACACGCAATCTACTCTAATCGTCTGCGCACACTAGTGTAAACTCCCTCGATAAGTCGGACATGAACCTAAAATATCAATATCACGTTAACTTATCTCATGCGGAAACTTATACATAAGAGTAAATTACGAACTGCGACTGCTTTCATGTTACAGTGCATGGACAAGTGACAGTCTGTCAACATTTTAGAACCCGAATTCAATATTTTATTTTGATAAATCACAACTACGTGTTTAATGAAGAGACTGACGCAACCGAAAACATGATGAGATAACAGAGCACAGAGAACTACTACGGAAATTGTTCTTGGAATAAACTGTAATAATGATGCGGACATGGTAAGCATCAGAAGGCATCTAATGGTAGACACGATGAATAAATACGGGTAACTCACCTGGCGAAAGGCTGCTCTTCGACGTCGTAGAACTGCTCGATGGGCTTGCTGCAGATGAGTCTCTCGATCTTCTCCGGGGACAGGTCCAGGTAGCCCGGACGGGATGACATCCGCACGACACCGGAGGTGACCGAGGACCTCGGCATGGGTACCGGCGCGTCCAGCTTGCGGCCGCTACCGCCCACACTCAACAACTCCCGCATCACGCGACGAAGACGACTTGGTCCCACGTCAACTCGCGCACTGCTCACAGTCACCAACACCACTAATTCACAGAAGATACGACCGCTGACTAGGGAGGGCTGTCACGCCATGTCCCGAGCGATACCACGTCCAAGAACACACGTCTCAACTCCGGTCGACAGGAGCTGGAGTGCTGATCCAGACACATCCACTCTCCACGACAGCGATACTACGAATGGAAGGAGCAACGGCTGCTCGGGCTGATTGAGTTGCTGTTGCCCTCTCGCTCCAACTCCCTCGTCGTGCAACGCGCATGCGCGACGAGGACTTGCCCCTGGCCGCGCAGGCCACCCGTCACGCGTGCTGCGCCACGCTTAGGAGGGGATAGCAGCAATCGGAATGCGCCAATCAGGGAAAAGGTTCGGCTAAGTTGTCTTTCTACTAGCCAGTTTGAAAACATTCCTCCGTCGTATTATACAGACGACACGGGAAATTTTGAAAAAGAAACCGCTAACCATAACTGCAGAAATTTTAATTTGAAGCGCACTGGAATACTCGCTCAAGTTCGCAAAGTAGAAAAAACTAGTTGTAAGTCTTACTTCTACTGAAAGTTAAGACGGCAATCGAATTTTTGTATACTAGTTTAGAAAGAAAAATTTCCACTGCTGTTTGCGTTGGTGTATCGGTAAGGAGTCAAATTTGTGCTGGCACGTTTATGAAGAGAACGCCGGGTGCAAAACAAGCTATAATTTGATATATATATATATATATATATATATATATATATATATATATATATATATATATATATATACATTATATATATATATATAGTGCGTGTTATTTTTCTTAATATACCTCAGTGTTAGAATTACAAATGTTTACAGGCATGAGTTTTATTATGTTTACTAGTACACATGGCAGAAGGCTACATTAAGGCATTACTACTCAAAAAATTAATTTTTAAAACCTTACCACGTTTGTATAGTTCAGAAATAATAAATTTTTTAATACATTTTTCTAACTACCGACGGTATGTAGATTTTTATTAACCATTTTGGTGTCAACTGACTGCCCGTATGAGTCAAAATATGTCGATAAGTTTTTCGAACACCCAATTTAAATATTCTGCAGCCTATTAAGCAAATACACATTAGCGAAAAGACCAAAAAAATCGTAACAAAAATCACCTTTCTTTGTGGATGTATACATTACTAACTTGTGTAATGTATTTACACGGGACTTTTTCAATAACAATACATCATAATTATTTAATACCGTAAATTTTTATACGATATATATATATATATATATATATATATATATATATATATATATATATATATATATATATATATATATATATATA
>PNEQ01012154.1:0-42068 GCA_003012365.1 Medauroidea extradentata | reverse complement strand
CCACAAAAACGCATCTTTAAAACTAATATGCATATTGCATTATTGATTTATACGTGTACGTACACAGACACATATATATGCATACATTCATATTTATGTGTGTACGTACATGTATAAATCAATAATGCCATACGTGTATATATATATATATATATATATATATATATATATATATATATAGTATATATATATATATATATAGTATTAATAGTTTCTTTTACTATGAAGAGTGTGTATTTTGTATTTTGTCCCGCATTAATTTTTTTCACTGGCCTATTTGTTTATTATTGAGTAAATTTTTTCAAGTAACTTACTTAAATAGAACTTGATATCTTAAGTACAAGGATAAATGAATGGCTGGTAAAGCGTCGACACTCTTCGGAGCCGATGAATACTGAAATCATGAAAAATTTCAACGATAGTTTGGTATTAAAATGCATACAAAACTATCTGAATTTTTCCTGTATATATCAAATATAGATAAAATTAATTTTGCCGAAAGGAGTAGATGTTCCTGTTAGGTAATGATAAGGAAATAATACAGTCTTTTTTTATTGTAGCGATTGTTATGTATAATTGATATAGTTTTCGGACACCAATCGTAAAGTGAGAGTGAGTGAGAAATGTTGGTCAGCGCTTAACATCGAGGTCCATAGCGCTGATGAGGGATGACATGAGGTGAGTATGGAGCAGCACCGGAATGAAAGGGCGGGGGAAACGGGAGATCCCCGATCGTCCGGCGCGATTCCCACTCGTGAAACAGACTTTACTTAGATATTAATAAGCTTTATTTTGGACTAAGTTCAAAAATGTTGAGTGAGAGTTCTCCGAGACCGAACACGCTAACACGTATTTTTGAGGAAGTCGTAAAAGTTTGCGGTGCTGTTGTGTGTGCGTAGCCGTACAGTTGATATTTTTAGGTCGTACTGTAGAGCATTGGTGCGCTGCGGGGCAGTCTACCGCTCGAGGGGCAAGGCCGCCTGGCTGATGCCTGGCATTGTCTGTCGCGGAAGGAGGAGAAGTAGAAAGGGAAGAAACGAAATTCCTCAGTGGACCTGGGGAAAGAACAGTGCTCGTATCCGCACCGTTCACACTTCGGAGAGAGAGAAAGGTCCAGGAGGGGGAGGAGGAGACGGTGACGTGTCGGCGCAGGCATACCACGGCTTCCGACACAACGAATAGTTTCTGTACGGCGTCACACGAAGCTTATAGCGATCAAAACTCAAGACCGTATCAACTATTGAAGCGGTATTCGAAACCGCTAGATGACTGCTATTTAGGTTACCAAGTTAAACCTGTGATCAGTAGGGTGGCAGTCTACATCCATATCTACACGATACAGTACAGTAAGAATTCATGGAATATAAGTAAAAGTTAATCGAAATTTAATGGTGCTTGGAACTCGATCTATAAAAAAAACTATACATATAATAACTGTAGAATATTTGCCAACTTCAAGAGTAAACATTTTCCCCAGATTGACGCATTAATTAAGCGTAATCTCTTGCGGGGCAATTAAGTAGACGATATTTCGGCGTCAGATATTGTAACGTAAATACGTCACTAGTAAAGATTTTTGCACAGCAAGTTGGCAAAAACGATTGTCTAGAATGTACTGCTGTTTTTTTTTTCATGTTGGTTTCGAAAAACCTCTAAATTAAAATGAATGCATTAGCATTGATTTATGTGCCATAAGCTGCCTACTCGGGAGCCCTGGCGCGAGCAAGGATAGGCTATGTACGAGGGCTTCACATTTCGTCGACAGCGAGGTCATTATAGACGGTGACACACAACTTAGTAAAGATAGGAGCTGGGAGAGGAACCGTCCCAGCATTGGCCTGTAGCAATTTCGGGAAACCAAGGAAAACCGAAATCAGGATGGCCGCTTCGGGGATCGAACCCGGATCCTACAGAATGCGAGTCCTACGTGTTACCGTTGTACCACCTAGTTCGGTGCGAGAATAGGGATCTACGTGCTGAATTTAAATGACTGTAATGGGACTTTCATTTTCTGCATAGAGAAGAAGAAATTAATGCAACTATAATTAAATGTAGAAAACCTATTATTGAAAATATGAGTAGGTGCTTTAAAATGTCATTTAAGCATAATAATACTTACTTGTTTATAATTTCAAGGGTATTGGAAGAAACTGCCTTATACCATATACCAGTGTGGGACGCATGATCAAAAAATATTTCTGATGGTGTATTACGTAAGTCAGGACCCTACTCTTGCTTATGCCATTTCTGCCAAGTCTTTGGGGCAGGCAACGCCATCTTCGTGGTTTTTTGTAACTAACGTATATATTTATTTCAAAATAAATGTAATGGGTTGTAATAAAATAACTTTAAAAATATGCTTGAACGGTATTTTAATAGAATGTGTTTTGTAGTGACAGACTAAGTAAACAAAAAAAATTCTTCATGAATAAAGAATGGCAACATATTTATTCACAAGGCAACTTGGGTGTGTGCAAAAGAAACTAAATAATTTCTCGAAATACGCAAAAGTCTTCAGTTTTCAACTTCATTGCACGCAGCGTTGATAAACGACGTTCGAATTTATCTACCCTGATTCCTAATTCCTGATTTTACGAAACTGATTCTTCGCTAGACTTACAGAGGTAAATACATACCACGCAGCTACTATACAAATGTTTGCAACTTAATTTATAGTTGTTGAAACACACCAACTGCCTTAACGCATATCATTTTGGTTTGGATGTTTACAAGTTGCAGTTTGTGGCCTGGTATAGGCCTAATGATTAGCTCTGAACCTTATCAACTCTGAACTATAAATGCGAAAATAATTTATTATATTTCTTTCAGTTCTAATTTAGGAGATATTTACGATCCTATATTAATGTAACTTCCTTGTATTGATAATTTACGTATAGAAAAAAGTAGCAAGAAAATTTTCTCTATGTCATTATCTTAGATTCGTACTCTTAAAAGTCCGTAATATCTACACGTAATTTATTGCGAATGACCTGTTGCATAGTAAATACATATAATCACACAATTTCCCCCCAATCTATGAAGAGAGTTGTTTGTCATAAAAAAAGGACTCAACTTCAATTCTTGGGCTATATAATTTTTAGACGACGATCAAAGTCGCCTTTCAAAATATGTGTTTAGCAGCATTTAAGTAATAAAATACAAAAATACAGATAAATTAAAAAAACACTCAATCTGAATTTTTTTGTAATTCCCATCAATGTTTTCGTTTACATCGCAAAACGTTCCTTAGTCACACAGAAAAAGTTTAAACATTTTAAATTAAAACTTTTTTTTCTCATTTCCTGTTAAACTCAGCAGGTTTTATGATTCAGATAACTAACTTGATGGCAAGGAAATAGAAAACAAGAAAACTTTTGAAAAGCGATTACGGTATTATAGTCAATGATGGCTGACCTTACCTTGAGATGAAATCGTTGGGTGCTCGGGCGTGTCGAATTATTCAAAGTGGTTTAGGAAAAAATTCCATGACAACAAATAGGCTATAGGAGCTGTGGTGCCAGAGAACTGTAACCTCAAAATCTGGCTCTCACTCTTTGCTTGTTTGCGTAAACAATTCGCTGAATTCTTTCTTACATCCTGCGTTATAGACATTTCCAATTAACCATAACAAATAAAAGCAAGGAATGGCTTAAAAATGAGATAGGGGAGTGCATTATTTTGGAACGAAATGAAACAAATGTAGAAACAAACACATTATCAGACAGGTTTCTCTTTTCTCGTCAAGGGGCCGCGGTGGTCGAGGGGTCAGACCCACCAAGGCGATTCGGGTTCGATTCCCGGCGGGGTCGGTCCCTGGATTTTCGCGTGTAGGAATCGTGCCGCTGATCGGCGGGTTTTCTCGAGGATCTCCAGTTTCCCCCGCCCATTCATTCCGGCGCTGCTCCATACTTACATCATGTCCAGCTCCATGTTAAGTGCTGACCAAAATCTCACACTCTTTGCGCGTCAGTCATGCTGAGTATTAAGCGTGAAATTAAATTACCAGTAATTTGAGTGTTCCACATGACAAAAAAAACTTAACACTGGTATGAGCTTTCCACTGCGTGAATTTGTGACTAGAAGTGACTTACTTAAATTATTAAGGGCCCCCGCCTACCACGCGCTTCAAATGCGTTGCAGTATGTTAGTAACTTGGTTTATTTACTAAAGTATTCCATATGAGTCCTGTGTGTCATTGTGCGAAAGAAAATACAATTGGACAAGGACGGAATGTCACTGTTAAGTCCTCGCTCTTTAGTTTTGCAGTGGTTTCGAAAATATTTTTTTTAAACGCAAATTAATACATAACTTATATCAAAAATTCATTCTTACAGTTTTAACACTTATATATCATCGTTTGTATCTGAATTTTTCTGTTGCAATATACCAAACAAATTTTTAGATTTTTGCCCCTGAAGTATCGAATATTTTGTTGTCAAAGTAAGCCAAAATAAAGCAAAATAATTTTACGCTAGCGAACGGTGCATTATTTAAAAAATGCTCTGGCAAAATTGTGCATCGTATGATTGTACACAGTCTCAAATTTTTTTCAAAGCATTTGGTTAAAAAATATATGAGTTATTTGCTACTGTTTGAAATAAATTAAAGATATAGCATGGCCATAAAAAGACATGTTAGTTAAATCATTGTTTCTATGCCCTCCAACATAGCTAAAATCACCCTACCGGATGTGAAACGTGCACTGTATCTTGCTACAGAATTTCCTCCAAAACATTATCTTGTCACCGCTTAGCATCCCATAGTTAAATTGGATCGGTGGGAATCTGGCACGCTAGTTTAGCCTTTGGCTCGTTGTGACTATGCGGGCTTATCTGTCACTTCTAAGACTTTAACGTACAGGTAGGCGTTGAAAGTCGAAATGTATACCTTACGTTAAAAGATAACTTTTGGTAAAAGCTGAATACATCAAAGCTGTAAAATCGTTTGTAGGGTCCTTTAGTGAATTTTAAATTTGTTGTTGAGTGGAAGGACGAAACTAGGGTGGCACTTAAACAGCGAGGTCCTCAGTACTCGTAAGGATGATACAAGCTGAGTATCGAGCAGTGGCGAAACACCAGAGCGCTTATAACGGAAGAACGCTGAGAAAACTCACCGACCAGCGGTGAAATCTGGAACGCGACATCAATGGGAATCGTACCCAGATCACTACACCACTGCATACCCTATGATGTTAGTTATATTTTAATACGTTTATTTTGTAACATAAACTTTTTATTTTCTGGAAGGGAGTAGAAAAAAAAATATGTGTGTTAGTGTGTGCTTTCGCCGTTTTTATTTTTAAAAATCTTTGTGTGGCGGAAATTCACCTAAAGTAATGTCTGCAAAATGAGCAATATTCAGTATACAGTATTTATAAAATAATTAAAAGAGTAAGTGTAAAGTTAAATCTACATTTTTGTTGCAACTGTACATTTGTGTAACATTGCACAATTTGCCTATATACAGAGCATGTTATTAACAAGACAGTCTGAAAAAAATTTCAGTCAGTATCCAAACGTTTTTCTTACTATCCACGCATAAAAAAATACGGTTGAGTTACAATGAGTAAACTGTGTTAATAGAGAAAAAATTCCTGTCGTACTGCTAATGCGACGTGTGTGAGAGACGAAAAGAGAGAAACAAATAGTTATACGACCATGCACTTAAAATATATCTGAACTGCATACCGATCCAGCCGTAGTTTGTGACAGAAGTGTAATGAGCAAGAAGGAACTTATACTTATTAATCAAAAGACTATGTAGCAGAGGCATCATTGCAAGTCAAAAATTTAAAAACTCCGGTATCAACATTTGCAGGAAACAGTTTGGGGGAGGGGGTTGAATTCAGCAGAAAGCAGTTTAGTTTTAGAAAGTATCGCATACATATTATTATTATGTGGGTGAGCATGGTCTCTGAAAGGGTTCTTCTCCCCTCACATCAGTTGTAATTAGTCTTGCACGGGATTACATCCGCAAGGGCCATGTAAATGCCGTGGGTGAAGTACAGTACATTACGCCGGCAGTGCGTGCCAAGGTATGGCACGTGTAATGTCAAGAGTATAACATGGGGAGCAGAGCACATTGTAAGATAACAATGATGCTGGGTGCACAAAGAGAGAGAGAGAGAGAGAGAGAGAGAGAGAGAGAGAACAGAGCACTCATGAGGTCTCTGCCCACAGTAGCACATCTGATACAGTTCATTACTATACATTCAGAGATTTTTCATTTTGTCCGAGGTAATACTAAACTTGACATCACAGAATAAATAAGTAGTAACACAAGCGACAAGGTTAGCTTTTTCATTATTGTTATCGTACCAGCTCTCGTGGCATACAGGAATATAAACAACTCCACGTGGTTTCGAGTTATTGGTTTATATATAAAGTTGTGTTGCTTGAGACAGTGTATTTGGTCAGTATGTTCATTAAATATTTAGAAATAGTAAACGCGACGATTCAAGGCACAACATCAAATAATAACGAACTCAATTAGAAGCAACACAATGGAGCTTATTAATCATTGTTATTGTACCAGCTGTCGGGCCACACAGGAAAGTAAACAAAGCCATCTGGAATTTGAGTCATTGGTATACACAACCGCTTATATTTCAAGATACACTGTAATATGTTAGTATCTCAATTACGTAATTTGGAAATGGTAAATGTGGCGTTACTTACGTGTAAATTTTCTCACGGTTTATAAAATACGACGTGCATAACATCAGTGCAACCAAACTTCTGCGAATTTCGAAACCATGACAGTCCAAAGAAAAGACGTGTACGATAAAAATCACGTCTTGTCGCTTCTGTTACTACTTATTTATTCTGTGACGCCATTAAGGTGCCCGCCTCGTTGCCATAAAATCACACTGCAGCGTGTTTGAAGAAAACGTTTTACACCGAAACTAATACACGTGTGTTCACGCCGTTTCTGTACGAAAAGAATACACACTTCAGACGACTGCCCTTAAGTACTTTCAAAACAACACACGTATTAGAAATCCCCTTTTGGGGCACGTCAAAATGGGTTAAAACGGGGTTTTCAGGCTGCTATAGAGGAAAATATACTAGCCGAATACATGTGAAACCACTTAAGGGTAGTGCATTGGACTTTAGTAAAGTGATTTCGTAAATAAAACAATAGGGTCACCGCTTAAAGTCCCATAGGAAATTTGTTTTTTCGCGAAGACTGCACGCCTTAAGCGTAGAGGCGACGTGCCGTTGTATGGCACATACGACGTCGCCCTTAGCACCATACCTCACTCACACAAACACATGTGCCACGAGGCGGGCCCCTTAAGGGCGCGGTATACCGCAATTTTCGTCATCATTATTTTATTTTGTATTTGTACGAGATATTTTTTTTCGTATATTAGACACAAAATGTGACTAAATTTGGCTCTTATGAAATTGTTTTATCTTTCACAGTTTTCGCGTAATGGCTTGTTAGAGTCATATTTTGCATGTTTCCGTTTTAACGACTACACTAAAACCAACTGATATACCAAACTAAAAAAAATCACAGTGGATAAAGACATTGCAGGCTACAAAGAAATGCTCGTAAAATTAAAGAATAGAAATTATTTGTATTTTTTAAAATTTTATTGAATATTTTAAAATGTTTATTTTTAGTTTCAGCATTTTTTAAAAATACAAATAATTTTTATTCTTTAATTTTATGAGAATGTCATTGTAGCCTGTAATGTATTTATCCACTGTGATTTTATTGAGTTTGGTGTATCAGTTGGTTTTAGTGTAGTCGTTAAAACGGAAACATGTAAAATATGACTTTAACAAGCCATTACGCGAAAAAACTATGAGAGATAAAAAAATTTCGTAAGAGCCAAATTTAGTCACATTTTGTGTCTGAAATAAGAAAAAAAATAGCTGGTACAAATAAGAATTTTAAAAAATGGTGATGAAAATTGCGGTAGATGCGCTTCTAGGGTGTTTTGACCGTGTCTGAGGGCCTGGAACAAAGTAGTGATAAGGACAACACTGGCACATACACAAACTGAACCGCAGAGTGCAGTGGTAAAACACTGGACTCGTAATCGAGAGGACCCGGGTGCGATCCCCGGTCCAAACATTATTATTTACGCTTTATGTGGTTTTCCGAAATCGCTCCAGTCGAATGCAGGGATTTTTTTTTTATCTAAAGCCATGACTAACTCTGACAACGGCCAGGGAGAAAAAGGCATCAGAAGCGATGTACCATGGAACAATTCACAAGCCACTGTCACCTAAAACCGAAGGCCAGGCAGTCTTTCTTAGTCGTCCATAAAACGGCAACTCCTGAGCACGTGGTTATGACTCGAATACCATTTAGGTAAACTTAGTTTTCATAGGAACACTACTAACATCACTAAATGAATCCTTCAAGAAAGACATACGTAATTTATCAAGTTTACTGAAATTATTCTGAATTACCTTGTCATCATAGTACTGATATAGCTCATCTCTAACTTCGCGATTCAGGTTACTATTAAAATTAACTAAACGACACGCAAACCGACTGCACTCAACCTGTAATAGTTTGCGTGGAATACTACTAGTGACATGAGAAGTTATGCTAGCAACTGAAACAAATCTGCTTTGTTTAAAGTTGTTATTCACTTTGATAATATTAATGTAGACAGGTTTAGTGCTCAATTTAGGACTACTGGTTCTAATACTTCTGTTGCTATTGATCAACGTTTAGAACGTAATAAAGCGAAGAATTTAAAATACGGTGCGTACCATTTAGTTTATTTGAAAAGTATTCAGAATCGTAAAGTTATAGATGAGGTATAACTGTCTTATGATGATAAAATTATTGAAAATAATTCGCGTACTAATAAACCAAATAGTTTTTTTTTACAAGACAAAACTATTTCGAAAACACCTTTAGCCGGTAACCGAACGGTTAACCCTTCACGTAAACGCTTAACAATCCACATGCAATGGAAACGAGCATAGAATTCCTTAAAAACAGTAACATCGTAACTTTTGTTGAGTCCAGCAGCAAAAACAAATTTACCACGGTATGGGGTATAGACAATGTCAACACCTTGTAATACGTGCAATCTGTTTTAACTAGACGAACGCAGAGTAGAGACATAATAAGTTACGAGCACCTTGCACAAATAACTCAAGAAGATGTCAGTACTACAGAAGGAAATATTAAAGTAGATACAGAAGGGTGTTCATAATATGAGTTTTACTATTGGCGTTACTCATGAGGTTGAAGCTGTACAAAGTACGACATTTCTTAGTTTAACTAATAGGTTCGGGTTGCAAGGTGCAACTGCTAAGTATGTAGTGGACATTGTGAACAATGCTTCTTTAAAAAGTTGCCGTCTGTATGCCTGATCCTAATTATTTATATTTCATAAACTTATCAAACCCCTAGTTCTTACCAATTGGCCATCGACATAAATGTCTAAAACTTTATTAAACCAGAAAAACATGTTCCAAGAAAAATGTAAACAAACCATAGTCAACTACTTCGGCCCCAGGCACAATAAGTGAAGAGCGCACGTTTTTGAAATAAGTAAAAACTATATGAGAACATACGCTATACACCTGTGTGATAATTTACTTGTCAACTTGGCGACGTCAGTAAATGTCACACTGCTCCATGTCAATCTAAACGTAGAAGCTTGTATTACTGGCTATTAGCGTGTGCCAATCACATTGGCTGCTTTGTTCGTGTTATCGAAGTCCACCTGTCAAAATGAAGCTTTTTATCACAACGTTGTCAAACAAGATCACGTACTGTTGCGTGATCAATGCGTGATAACATTGCACAGTAATGATAAATCTCATGTACAGTCTGTGCATGGTTAAGGGCGCGGTCTACCGCAATTTTCATCACCATTTTTTTATTTTTTATTTGTACCAGATATCTTTTCCTTATTTTAGACACAAAATATGACTAAACTTGGCTCTTATGACATTTTTTTATCTCTTACAGTTTTCGCGTAATGGCTTTTTAAAGTCATATTTTGCATGTTCCCGTTTTAAGGACGACACTAAAACCAACTCATACGCCAAACTAAAAAAAATCACAGTGGATAAAGACATTGCAGGCTACAATGACATGCTCAGAAAAATAAGGAATAGCAATTATTTGTATTTAAAACAAAAATTGAATTTTTAAAATTTTTAATTTTCAGTTTCAGCATTTTTTAAAAATACAAATTACTTTTATTCTTTATTTTTATGAGCACGACATTGTTGCCTGCAATGTCTTTATCCACTGTGATTTTATTGAGTTTGGTATATCAGTTGATTTTAGTGTAGACCTTAAAACGGAAAAATGCAAAATATGACTTTAACAAGCCATTACACGAAATCTGTGAGAGATAAAAAAATTTCTTAAGATGCCAAATTTAGTCACATTTTGTGTCTAAAATAAGAAAAAAAATATCTGGTACAAAAAAAATTGTGATAAAAATTGCGGTGTACCGCGCCCTTCTGTTAATGTTTAAAAGTTGAGTTAGTAGTTATTTTGAGAGTGTGTTTTAGATTATAACTTGTCTCACTATGTATTAAAACTATCGGTATCAGTTTACTTATTAGACGAAAATGTTATTCAATATAATGTCTACAAATAGCAGTCGGTAAACATGCATCTGTGTGTGCTAGTATGTAAATACAGAATATCTGGTAATTCGTGGATGCGAACTGTGTCAAGTGAATCTGTGACCAAAACTAAGAGAAAAAATACCTGTTGGTAAAAAGTCGTTGGGTTCTTTGTTTACGAGAATAATGACATGGTAATGCGAACAAGCTATCCCATATTCCCGCTGACTGTTATTTTAGATCTAACAGCCTTTACCCTGTTCGTGTAAGTATACTGGAACAACAAATTCTTCCGCGTGCGATCACAGCGTGTTCCGACAGACTGTAAAGCCTAGTTTACACCAACGATAACATTGCTAATAACATGTGTTTTCAACAAAGTTATTAACAACGTTTAAAAAATGCTTGAAAATTGTTGAAAACATCATGTTATCAACATTGTTGCCAACATTCTGTCATTAACTTTGTTAATATTTATAAAAAGGGTCAGTAACATTCGTTATCAACATTTTGTTGAAAACATTGGTAGCAACAAAATTTATGAATTTTAGAAATATGTTAATAAGTTTGTCACCAACACTGTTGATAACATTATTTTCCCGGTCTAGATCAAATGATGTTGCTTGCAGTGTTACCCGCAATGTTGTAGGCAGTTTTGTCATCAACATTGCTATTAATATCCGTTAATTATTCTTACAACTTTGTTAGTAACAATGGTGTTTTCAGCAATGTTAATAGCACATTCGCTATCAACATTGCTATAAAACAGTGTACTATAGCTTAGAATGTGTTGATAATACTTATGTAACTAACATTTTGTGATTAACATTGTTACTGTTATTTTTTCGGTGTAAACTGGGCTTTATTCGCTGGCTCTTGCGACCACCTGGTATGTAACGACAAATATTAAAAAACATTAAATATTGATGTATACTGCGCGAGTTTGACGAATAGTACACTAGAATGTGGACTATGTGCGTTATCTTTATTGAACAGTGGTAATTATTAACAATGAGGTCATAGGTTTTGGTGTTAACAGTCCGTGAACGTGTGGCGATAAAGGTCCAAAGCTGACTTTAGATGTGTCTCCTATTTATTAATTTAATTAATTTAATATATTTTTATTGTTTGAGGGTAGCTTTGAAGCAAGTTTTATTGCTACAATAACGAATACACATGAAATTTTTGACAGTAATATCAATTCCATATTCCATAATATCGGGATTTTTATCGTCCATTCTCCCTTTTTACATACACACACATCGATAGTGTGTTAGTCCTTGCTGACACTAAATTTTTGTGTTTTGTAGAGTCATTTTTCGTAATCAACCAGACAATAAAGAGAGTCCCTAATGTTATAATTCAATAAATTAAACACTAACAAGTCCACTGCCACAAAACTAAACCATAAAAGTAACACGCTTTTGTGGCGAACATGACCCTGCCATTCCTCACTAATTTTATATCCTAAGGATCGATTGCGCAGTCATATTGAGTAAAATCTAAGTGCTTTCAGAATGAAATGTGACAAATTTTTATTGCAGAGACGAAAAGTGAGTGAATTCTAAGGAAAAACTGAGGAAATATTAAGGAGTTACTATTTTCTCAATCTGCAAATCAATCATGGTGGCCGTAAATAGAGGTTAGAATGCCACATGGGGAGAGTGACATTCTGATTTTGTATTTATTGATATTAATTTAGAGGAGGAACGTATCGATGATGTAAAGGAAAGACCGTACTGATATCTACGACATAATATATATTCGCTGTACATTTATACGGGAAAGTGATGTGTTTTTAATGGCACTGCTGTTTTCAAACAAAACTGTTACGATACAATGTTATAAACAAAATCGACGACGTATTTTTATCATTTTTATTTTATTATTATATTTTTTCAACTTTTAGGTATGCGAAATTCTAAATATAGATCCTCTAATCATCGTCATGTAAGTTTTGTGCAATATAAATGGAAAATAATATACATTTGAGCTAAATTCGCAAGTCGATGAATGAAGAGAAATTATTTTTCTCACGAATATTGTGGCAACACTTCACCTCAACTGAGATATCTCAATTTCCTGACTGCAATGCAAACGAAAAATTCTCAGATTTTACTCAACTTCTCCTTAATTTCACCTTTACCTCAAGATTTTCCTCACACGACTCGCAGTCGACCCTAATACTCTGGATGCTAGACGACAGATAGTATACAGCGAAACAGTTGTATACAGGTTAGACACGATATTTCTAAAAGCAGGTGAGAAGATGATCAATTTATTAGAAGTTATACACAACTTTCGTCATGCTTCGTTCGCTCACTCCGAAATCGCCATAAGGCGTGGCTATTGAACATGCACTGCTGATGATAAAACATGCCTATAATTTCATCCTGCTCAGTCACGTAGCCTAGCTTTTGCTCGAGCGGGTTATTATCCCTCGCGAAAAAAATATGCCGAAGGATTAGATTGTCATTGTATCCCCGCAGATTACTAAAATAAAGTAGGCCTATAACACTCAACAGAGAGCCGTTATGACATGCTAATGCCCGGTGGAAAAAAAAAAACTCAAGGCAATTGCTACTTCAGAGTTATTTTTCTGTATGTTTTCAAAATATTTACTGGGAAATCAGTTGATAATCTGACAGCGGAGCAAAAATGATAATTTCCTTGGATTTCTTCGTTTTTGTTTTTTGATACAGACTTTCAAGACTCCTGCCGATTTCGGTAATATTTTTTTCAGCGTTAAATTAGGTACTACGCCCTCTAAATGTATAGCAGCGTGACGAATTGGTCGATTTTCTAGATGTACGATGGATGTGTAGTTTAAGAAATCCGGTGCAAACACCACAGGCGGACGGAAGTCGTAGGCTACGACTCCAAGCGCATGACTCCAAGCAAGCGCTGGCCCCGTGTGTCGCTGCCGCAAACACAGCGGAAGGTGTCGCTCATCTAGTCAACGCCGCTCACGCAGACGGTCATTATTAACGAGTAGGCAAGAGATAATCTCTTGAAAGAACACAATGCTCCGTCATTGTTTCCAGCGGGCAGGCGCACCTTTCTCGACATCAGTGGAGGCGGGCTGCACACCGCGCTGGGGCGTGAGCGGAAGTCTGCCTGGTGACACCAGCCAGCGATCATAGCCAAGCCACTCTCCAGTAAACGGTTGTGGCAGGTCTTCTCTCTGGATCTGCTGATATAATACCTCTGCTATAGTAGAAGTAGATTCCTCGTTAGTCAACAGCTCCCTTGGCAGTCTCATACGCTCTGCACGCATGTATTCTTTGTTATTCAATTTCTTCAATAGATTATTGTCAAATTTATAATCGTCATTAACGTCATAATCGTTGTCATCATCATCGACATCACAGACCTCATCATCTCTAACATCATAGTAGTTATAAACATCATCATCTACAACATCAAAGTAGTCATAATCGGCATCATCATATTGAAGGCCCAATTCAAAAAGAAAACAACTCAAAATTCCCAGTTTTGAGTAAAGTGTATATAGACAGATTTACGTTTCGCCGAAAAACCTGTTAATTAACATATTATGTTGGTGTTAATTTGAAGCAAAAGTACAGAGGCTACTATTTAAGGAGTTTAAATGTTTTATAATCTGCCTTTGCTAAATTATCACACTTTAAAATAAAATGTCTAGCTCTTTACTGGCAGTCAGAATAAAGTGGCTTGTTATTAAAACAAGTGAATCTACGTGTTGTTTTTCTTTTCATCTGAATAGAGTGCTCTTCTATCTATGTGTTGGTGAGTCTAACTCAAAAATGCAATTTTTCGAGTTGTTTTCCTTTTGAACTAGGCCATCGATATGTCATCAGGGTCAAGACCATCTCGTTTGTCAGACTGCGTGTGTCATGCTATAATTATTTTTCACAGTCTTATTTTTAAACGTTCCATTTATCATAAACAAGTTACAGCTTGAGAAAAACTTTAGTGCCAATAAATTTATACCCCAAAATACACTAGGGTGAAGTGCCTCATATACGTCTAGACGGCAACTATACGTCACGTTTTAACAGTCAGCAGACCAGTCACATGCATTCAGTATTGGCGTGCCGGAATTCTGTCACTGACTCTGAGGACACACAAATGACAAAACAAGAGCATCGCGTGTATATGCGTACTTCGTTGAAACTTAGCAAACAGTCGACTTTTTCCGAAATAAAAAAAAGCATTGTCCCTTATATAACCTTGCATAAATAGAACAGGTGCACATTAATTTGGCTCGAACAGGGCTTGTAACAACTAAATTTTGTGACCTAAAATTAAATTGCCATTGACCGCGGTAGACGCCACGAGAAAAGTCCTAAAAATCCCCTTGTAATGAAAGGTTACCATTAAGGACGTGAAAATTCGTAACTTTTTTGACAGTCAATAATTTAAACAGTTCTTCAACAACCTCTTTAAAAAAAATCGGCATTGGTCCGCGGAGTAATAGGCACATCTTGGTGAACTCTGAGTCATTAACAAAAAAGTGACGAATTATAACGCCAATCACAGTGCACTACTATTAAAGTGATTTTTTAACGATTCCTGCAATGGGTTAGCATTAAAACCTTTACAGTTTTTTTACGTACGGCATTATGAGCGAATGTTGCCGACTTACAGTAAACCCCATAACACACAAAAGCAAAAAAGAAAAGCCAGTGTTAGCTGTTGTCAACAAACATATCTACAGTATAACATGTATACAATTACGGAAAGGAATGTGGTAGTGTCAAAAAAGACGATACCAAAGCAAAAACAGAAGAACACAAAACAATTCCGGAACTGATTGTACAAACTAGATGGGCTTATATGCAGTGAGAAGTGAATCGTGCTCTATTATTCTACTTAACTTTTTGTTTAGAAAAATTTCCTGTTATAATTAACTGTCTTTTTTAGTTCATTTCTTTTTTAACTAAAGGAATCTTAATATTATTTAGTTCAATACTTTGCTGTCTGAGGAATTTACTATTACTCACGATAAAAGTTTATTCTTTTATTTTTCCTTTTTGTCTGGTTTGCTTCTAGTGTAGGATAATTGGGGTAGCATTTTCCCACCGTTGTATGAAACAGATATCTGCACAAAAGTGTAGCGATTGTTAACGTCTAACCTTCAGTTTTTTTTGACAATTTGAAAAAAATTAGGGTCCCATTTCGCAGCTAATAATCAATTGTAACTTTTTTTTAGAAATATAATTTCTTGTGAGTTTAGATGCAGTTTCGTACTTTGTTGTGGGATCCTAATACTTTCGTGTGACTCCAGAAACACTTATTGCCTAAGTGTGGAGTGTTTCAACACTTTTGTTAATAATCTCACTAAACTAGTAAGCCTCTACTGATAAAACAATACAATTCGAGATGATCCACACACTCTAAAATCAAACACACATTCTACGACACAAGAGAAAATTATATTTCCACGAAAATGCAGAACGATGCTTTCTCAACCGTCCCGTTATGTTCATGTAGTAAAGAAATACAAACATAATTTGCTCATTTGCTACTATGCTTGTTCCGGATATCAATTTGCTTGTGATTGTAGAACGCATAATTGAACAGTGTTATGGAAAAAAGTGTCAACCCCTAAATCAATTAAGTCATTACAGAACAGGCTTAGTAAAAGCCCACGAGGTTATTAATAATTGCGGATAATTTTAAAATCTATGGCATAATTTCATTGATGGAGTTATCAGTCAGTTGTCAGATTCCTCTAGACATCAATATATATATATATATATATATATATATTTTTTTTTTTTTTCATATAAGTCATAATGTGGGTTGAAATATTTTTGCATAACGATGTCCAATTAGATTTGTTCAAGCGGATATATTAAAGGTGCCCATATCGACGCATCTGATGAAATCAACCGTTTACGCTGCAATAACTCACAAAGGACGTCTTCGAAGAAACGGGAGGCTTGTGGGCGTGATTTCTTTACGAGACGTCGCGATCCAGAACGAGTTTTGCTTCGGTATTTGTTCCCCGAACCCAAGAGGTTCGTCACAACCAGAGGGTCGGGGCAGGCTGTAACAGCCTGTAGTAATTTGATGGGTCAACGTTAATGTAGCCGAGATTATTCATAGCGAACCCGGTTATGATGTGTGAGTGAGCGGGTGATTTGAGTCAGCGCTTAACATCGAGGTCTTCAGCGTTGGTGAGGGGTGGCATGAGGTGAGTACGGAGCAGCGCCAAATGGAAGGGGCGAGGGAAACAGAGATCCCCGAGAAAACCCGCCGACAAGCGGCATCGTCCGACACGATTCCCACATGCGAAAATCCTGGGACCGACCCCGTCACGAATCGAACCCGGATCGCCTTAGTGGGAAGCGAATGGTCTGACCATTGGAGCTATTTTGGGAAACCACTAAAAACAAAATTAAGGGTGGTTGATGCTGGGAATCAAACCCGGGTCCTCCCGAGCGCGAGTCTAACGTATTATTTCTGCGCTATACCTCACACTCGATAAGGCCGCGTTGAAATCGCGGTATTTTTTTCTCCGGGGGAAGGGGGGAGGTAGGACCGGCCAAAGCGAGCCAAACTTGGTAAGTTTTTTGAGTGCAGGATTCGGCGTACAAGCCAATTACTCCTTAAAATATTCATAAATTTTTTTCTCTCTTAATAGCTCTTTTTCACTACAAGTTTGTCAAAATTTCGCAGGCAGCAGGATTTTCTTGCGCGCTCCAGCCCGAACAAGCAACTTTATTCATTGATCACAATCTGTGACGTCATTGACCGCCAGCCCTATGTGACGTCATTTACGTATTTGAATGCTTTACACGCGTTTGGTCACTCTACAGTGGAAATTTAAGTTTGCTGTCAGAAAATAACATGAAATTAGCAGGCCTCTAGTCGTAAAAAGTCTAGTAATAATAAAAAGTATGGCACAAAGCCTATTCAATAGGCAGTGGAGTTCTTCGCTCTCAAGTCGAGATTAGTTTCATTCATTCTTTTCTTATACTGTAGTTTGTTCGTTTCCTACGGTGACGTACATGCCCTCAGAAGAGGGCAGAGCTATGCCACTATACTTGAATACCTAAAGAAGTGTTAGAAAACATAGATGCACCTTACAGTATAAATAGTAAGTACTTATTCAAGGAAATAATGTGTATATATACATGTATACATACATATACGTACGTACGTACATACATACATTCAAGTAGGTCTACAGACTAATATCCGTTGGTCGTGCTGTCAAACAGGGAACTGTTCGTACACAGTAAAAAAAATTGTACATTTACAATGAAAATCGTGTAAATTAATATCAGAACATTATCAGTGAGGTAATAAATGTGAGATGTCCGAAACCTTTTAAAGTGGTTATAAATATTGTGAACACCTTTAAGAACTAGTAAAATAAAATGTTAATGAGTAAATTTTCCTATTTGAAACAAAATAAACATTGAAGACCAGACAAATTTTACAAAACATTTCGTAGGCCTAATTTTACAAAAAAAATTTTTGGAAACTAGCTTCCAAAAAAACATTTTGTAACTCTACAAACAATTGTTGTTAAGTAAACCAAAAATTAGCAGTAAATATACAAAATTTGTTTGTAGATTTACAGAAATGTTTGTAAATATACAAAGAAATTTGTAAAAGTACAAGTTTTTTGTAAATATTACAAAACATTTTTGTAGTGTTACAAAAAACTATTTTTGAAACGGTTTCCAAAAACCTTTTTGTAAAAGTACAAAATTTGTTTTACTGTGTATGAATTTTCTTTACAACTCTGCTGTACTGAATAAGAAGTTGCCAGTGTAGCTAATGAGCCTCTTGAACGTCGGTGCAAATTAGTCATAAGTAATGTCTGTCACGTAAAGTTAAATAATAAACTGCCCAAGCATTAAATTTGCTTACAATCGTTCCAGTGGTTTTTGAAACAGATGTATTAAAATTTATGTATTCATGTGGTAAAACCTTCGAAATCGGGGGCTGTACATCACTTAACACAGTATGAAGAAACAACATTAAATTCACGTACACTTAACTCAGTACTATTATGTGTGCAGAGTTTGATGAAATTTCGGGAAATTGTTCCTCAGATTTCTTATGTGATACGAAGAGAAAGCTCAAAAGACTACCATAAAAAAAATACGGAGATATGAACAAAATACAGAGTTTGTGTTAAACAGGGATAAATTGTGCCTTTAGATATTTCATAAGATCAGAAAATGGACATACGGTCACCATTTTTATAATCTGAACACGGCATAAACAAAATTCATAAGATATGTGTCACCTTAGTAAGTAATATGTGTGTACTGAGTTTGACGAAATACTAAAAAATGTTTTTTTCAGATATCTCATGTGATGAAAAAATGTCCCAACGGACACTATTTTGATACTATACAAATGGTAAATGAGTTAAATACATTAACGATAAGTAACCTTACCAATTAATATATTTGTAATACAATTTTATTAAAGTTTGGAGTATAGTTTCACGTATAATATATTTATGTGATCAATGATCACATGCTTTCTATTTTGATCATATGAACACATTACGGTAACATAATTTTGCCTTACTTACAACTAAATATATACCATGTTTTATACAAGTCTGTAAAATGGTTCCTCACATATCTCGTGTGAATAAAAAATGTTCAGTCAAATGACCATCGTTTTGAAAATGCATACATGATATGAACAAAACACGTTAAAGTCAAATAACCTTACAAGGTACTATATTTCTGAAACTGAAAAGTGGTTTTTTATACTTCACGTGTTGTAAAGTAATTGATCAAATGGCCGCCATTATAAAAATGAGTACGGCTTGAACAAAATAAATAAAAGTTACGCCATGTCTTACGAAGCCATATTAGTGCATCAGGTTTGTAGAAATTCGGAAAAAATATTTCTTAATGTATGTTATGATAGCAAAATTTGTTCATATTTTTATAACAACACAAAGGCAAGTCATACTACTAACTATAATGTGTACCAAGTTTGATCAAATTTGTTCCACGGATTCAAAAGTTTATTTAAAGAGACGTATAAATACTCAAACACACACACAAACAGGAAGGTGATTTCAACTGATATACTTTCCTTCGGAAAGCAGAATTCAGACGCTAGAGAAAGAACGGTGCTGCTGACCACACAAGCTGAGATTTGCCACTACTGGTTTTTCCCTACGATCCACGTCACGACTGAATGTGCTATCGACGTCATTGGAATCAACTATACTCGTCGCAGTGCTGCCAACTGTCACACGCCGTCAGTCTCTCGTCAGGCGTGAGAGAGAGAGCAAGCGCGGCGCGTGACCGCACTTCCTGCGTTACTCACTTGTCTGAAGTGGCTGGGGGTCAGCGGTGACCACTCGGTCACTTGGCGGGGACAGCGCGGGTCACTGGCTGCCGCAAGTCGTGCAGCGACGTGTGTGATGGCCCTCAATTCGAGCCGACAATGCCGTCACTCACGCGTCGCGTAACTATAGTAACACGTGTGGCAGTATGACTGACCGATGAATTTAGGCTCCCGTGTGACGATACATGCATCACGTCAGCAGTCAATGTAGACTGGCATTTTGGACGATCTTCGTTGAGCAATGATCATTCTACTTCATGAGATATATGACTAGAGATGATAGTTACAATGCTGGTTTATCGCGAGAAAACTTGTCTGTTTTCTGGATTTCAACGTACTTTCAGCTTATCAAAAGCTCACTGGCTTTTCCCTATACATGGAGTTGTTATCCTAATTAACTGATCCAATATGAATGCAGCTATTGTAATATTTCATGTCTGTTATTGGTCTGCAGACAGCTACGTAGACGTGTATCACCCAGTTATACATGTTGCAAGAAACAATAGTGTTTGCAAGGGTATGTTGGCATGTACAATTTCCGCGATACATCACCATCCCTAACGACGGTATATCGCAATTTTTTTTGTTCCAACACAGCCTTAAAAATACTGACAACGTAGCTGTATGCAGACCAATAATAGGCATCAAATATTACAACAGCGGGAATTTTATTGCTTTAGTTAAATAGGGCAACAGCTTTACGTACACGTGAAAGCCAGTCATCTTTTCATAAGCTGAATGTACGTTGATACCCGCGATAAACCATTATCTCTAGATATTACGAATATTCGCGAGAATTTATGGTACCTGCGCATTCTCCAAAACAGCGTAGCTTTCTGCGCCGTGTAAAATTGGTAGACTCCGGAAAATCGTTGGGAAAAGTTGGCTAGTGTTTGCTAGGGTCCAACGTGCTGTGTATAACTCTGAAGGTTTTGTGCCGATAGTGAATATCGTTAGGTCCATTAACTTTTCGGGAAAATAATTTTGCCCTAATTCTTTAGCCCACGTCTACAGCTTTCTGTTCCCTGCTGTGTTAAGGGTTAACTGGCCTTGAAACAATTCAAAAGTCCTCTCTCAGACACTGCACCTCTCGCCAGTATAGAAAACTATACAGAATAAAATGACAAAACAAGTTATTGTGACTGGGTAAGGTTAAACAAACAATTCAGAATACAATGAAATTTGAGCTGGCCCTCTACAGCTATTCTAACACAGTTTGCTGTATTTGCATTGAACGTTTGAGATTCGTCTGTAAACAGCTAAACCATGCCACGTTTATAACCTGCAATAGGTTTTTGCAATTCATTAGTGACGCATCATTCAAGTAGGGTCTCACCAATAACAAAAGAAGAATATTGGACATGAACATATGTTACATTGAAACCTGACAAATACTCAACTTTTCCCGCGAGAAAGCTATGCTCCTAATTACAGGTGTTGAAACATACACTTCATTGACTAACTTGTATCAAACGACGTACTCAAACATAGTATATACTCACTTTAGTAATAGTTGGGATGGGACAAGGCACTATCACCGAGTGACGTGGTGAAACAGAAGCGCTCTGGACTCGCATTCAGCAGGGCCCCTTCCTCCTCACCAAAGTTCGATCCCCGGTTCCAGCCATCCTGATTTCGGTCGTCTATGACTTCTCGAAATTGTGCCAGCCCAATGCTGGGATTGTTCTTTAACTAAGTCCATGGCCGTCTCCTGTGCCAGATCCTATACCTAGAGACATGCAAAATTCGCGTTATCACTTGGTAGCAGACTAAATTTCACTTTCCTATACATAACAGAGCATAATCTGCGATTTAATTGGCCACAAACTTTTGTATGTTGTCATTTACGTGTGTTACATCTTTATGGAGATTGGCCTCGACCGTGTAAGCGTTCTTCACGAAAGCGGGAGACGTCGAACGAGCCTATAGTCACTTGGAGTCTAGTCAGCTGTCAGAAAATAACGCGAATTTTGCATGTCTCTACATACCATTGTGTCAAGTTGTGTAACCGCCTCCAATAACCTCGCTGTCGGTGAGACGCGAAGTCCACTTACCTTAACAGACACTATCAAAAGGGGGAAAAAGGGATGTGCCACATCAGGGCCATTTGGACATGACTATACTTCATAGAGCTTCTCAAGTCAGGACATATACGTAGGTCTACTTTGCTTTTGTTAGAAGGTGTGGTGTGGTGCATTTAAAGAGCAAACACCCAAGTAAATACACAACAGATATTTATTATTCTCAGAGTAAGCAAATCAGATTATTGAAGTACAAAAAAAAATTACAAGGATTACGATATCAACAATTACAGCGACTCTCATTACACCCAACGGGGATGATATCAAAATCAATCTCGAATTAATGTTTACCTCATACACCTTAATAAGCTCTGCTTATAGTAGAAGTTACACTAAGTATTTTCAACCAGTATTTTACATGCACTAATTCCATTTTCAACCGGTCATGTATATGCACTAAGTCTGTCAACCAGTTAACTATCAACAGTAATGCGCATTACAACAAATTTAAATGAATTTCAAGGGTACATTTACGTCCGTCTAAACCTGTTCCGCTTATCGCAATAGTAGGCCTCAAAACTAGGTCCAACCCTGAACCCAGCAAGGCTTTTGGAGATACCAGAAAAGTAGGCGAAATTTTCTCCTACACCAGGTAGTCGCCGAAGCACAACGCGCACACACATTTACCGTCAAAATAGGCAGGCTCTTACTCAAAACACGTACGCCTCCACGCCTCAAAAAACATACTAGTTCGTGCAATAGGTACTCGGAATTAACAAAAAACATGTCATTAACATTCACTGAAACACCAATGTTGCCGCGAAGTCCGCTAACGTTCACAAATGTGACGTCTTCATTTTAACTTTCCCGACCTGCCAGTCCTGGCCATTTTGTTCGCGAACTCCCGGCCTTCATGCTGCCTATCGCGGTGCTTTTTTTTTATCAACAATTAATACTCCACTCGCTTTACAAGTTTCCAGGAACATAAAGATACATATTTTCATATATAAATAAGAACGTCAGTCGAAATGTATAGTTTTTCGGAAGGAAAAATAAAATATCATTATCGTAGTTTTTGCCCACTTTATCAACAAATATTTTGCCAATATGACGTAATTGTATTGTGTATTCTCTTGCTCGCCAATAAAACTTATAAAATTCGGCCCCTCGGATAGTGCCCCAGAAAAATTCCACTCAGGAAAAATTTTTGTTAAAGAATATTGGCAAAAGTTGTTGTCAATTATTGCGTTTTTTAATGTTTGGGTATTGGATACGAAAATTCCGTAATTTTCTGTTGACCTGTTTAGCATTATAATATTTTTCGCACCCTTAAATATACAACTTTATATTCTGATTTTACAATGGCTTGTTCTGGTAATAATGCTACCTCAAAAAAAACTGTCATGGCTTTAATTAACGGAAAGACAAAACACGCACGCTTTGTTCTTGTTGCATAAAACCCTGAACACTTTAACACTTGGCTACCTATATAAACGTTTCGCTTACCAAAATGATCGACATGCTTTAAACACACGCTCCAAAGCAGACAATAGATTAATAATACCTCTATATAAAACTGAATTTTACTCCCAATCCTTCACTACTACTGTATCAAAGTCTTGGAACAGTTTGAAATTGGAACACAGGAACATAAAAAGTTTTTGTACCTTTAAGAAGTAATCAATAAATTATACTATCTTACTCGCCCCAGTGAGTTAGATGCGCAGGATTAGTAGTTCATAAATTGAATATAATTGTATATATGTACGTGCTTCCATGAGCACATTTTGCGCGTGTCTGTGTGTGTGCACGTGTGAATGTGTTAAAGAGAGTATACTTGTGTATTTTAATGTATGTTCGTGTGCGTGTGTGAATGTGATCCCGTCCTTCCCCTCCTCATCAGCCCCTGACCGTAATATGTCAATTAACCTGTTCTGTTTCAGTCATCACCTCCACTATTTCAGACATTTTGTGTATTGTATGTAGGGATAACTTCTGCTGTTTTGTTCTCATTAGTTTTAAGTGCATATGTATTTTAATAATTTTAATTTTTAATGTATGGTTATGTTTGTACAACAGTAAACAGATGTAATGGGTCCAGTGGAATGCAAGGCAAATATGCCTTAACTGCGCCTGAAAGCCGCAAATAAATAAATTGAACATATGCGCGATTTTACCTTTCAGTTTCGTTTCTTATTTTTTCATATTTTCATAAGATAAATAAAGTTATTATTATTTTTTGTCTTGGATTAATTCAAGAGAAGGTAATTAGCCGAGCCCACGGTCTATGAAGGTAAGAGGTCTTGACACTGAGGAATAAAATGTGACTCCCTTTTTGTAGCCGAGCGCTAGTAGTAATTTAGTGGAAGATTTGTCTTGTTTTATATTTGGCTTAGCTTTGTGAAGTTGTTATCGGAATTGCGTGTATTATATAGAAGAAAAAAATTGAAATGTAATTTTGTATTGGAACACATTTTCTTTCAACCATATAATTTAGTTTTTCAATCTTTTACATGTCGATACACATTGCAACGATTCTAAAATTTTTGTAGTGCAGGAAATAATAGATTTAGTTCGAATATGTTTACTAAAACTATAGTACATAATATTTCATTCAGACGACATACATGTACAGTTCTACACATGCCAATGTATTTATGGACACGAAACATATATATATATATATCAGCTTACCATGTTAACATAATTTTTTATTAATAATTGCGAAAATTGTAACGCCGCCAGATGTAAACAAGACAAATCTTTCACCAAATTACTACTAGTGCTCGGCGACAATAAGGGGGTCATTTTCTCTTGCTGGAGAGTCAAGACCTCTTCCTCTTAGACCGTGGCTGAGCCCTAGAGTCGTTGTTTCAAATATATCTTCCAAGAATTGTAATGGATAAAAAATCTGCTTGGCATGTTAAGCAAGATGATAAATTTTTATTTTACTGCAAACCCATTTTGGAAAGATAAAGTTATAATTATGTATGTTCCCTGACAAAGAGCAATACGCACATGCACATGTTGCTGTATTGCTCGTTTGGGGAGGCGTTTCAATGTACAACCTACCGCGTCGTACTTCCGGCCAATCTCACGTAGGGGCCTATCTACCTCAGGTCAGGAACTCAAATGCTTGACGCGTGATTTTACAAAAGCAGGAAAAATTACTGTAAATGTGCCGGTCTGTAGATAACGAAAATTGTTTCATGGTAATTGAAGAGTCTCCCAAAAAGATTACACGACGGTGGAAAAAAACTAAGACAAGGTAAATATAGGTTTTAACGTGACACGTTAATCTGTAGTAGATTAAACTAGTACTGACTGAAGTTATGTTCGTGATACTGATTTTTCAGTAAGAAGTTATTCCGTTACCCTGGGCTACGGCAGCAGAAGAACAGGTCTGGACACTCGCCTGGAAACTTGACCTGCTTGTTGTTTGGCTTCAGTTCACCAAGTTACCGATAATGATATACATTTTTGGCACTGCAATCCGGGCGATCGAGATCAAACTCCGCCCACTTCCCTCCCACTAACATAAACAATCTATATCAAAACGTATTTTTTATCCATTTATGAAACACTTCCTTCGCTCACAATTTTAAATCATGACTCCAGAAATCTTTATTTACTTTATAATGTTAACAATGGAGAAAAGTGGGCGGAGTTTGAGTCCTACCAAAGATGTTAGAAGGGTACAGATGGAGCATGTTGCCGGGAGTGTAACCAAACAAACGCTTGACGTGGCTGGTATCAATATGGCCGACTAATTAAATAATTGAGGAAATATTAGTTAGGAGGTGTGTAAACAGGGCTAAAATATAGAGTTTCCAACCTAAAACATCAATTTAAAGAGCATAATACATTAATTTACTATAGAAAATACCAGTCTGGTGTGTTCTTTTGAAGTTAAAGCAGTATGGCGGCTGGCTATTTTGGTGGCTACCTCTCCCCCTTCTTGGCTTCACTCCCCTCGCCCTCACTCGGTCCTCAGTCCGACCGCCCGGATTACAGCACCAAAAAGTACAACATTCTCGGTAACTTGATGAACTACAGCCAAACAACAAGGGGGTCAAGCAAAATACATTGGTATATGGGCGAGTGTCCAGACCTGTTCTTCTGCGACTGTGCCCTGGGCTTATACCATAAGAGTTTTAACACACGAAAATAGCGGAACAACGCTGGGTGGTTTTACACGATATCGCATCCGTGCAAGTATAGACGGTTCGGGATAAAGTGAGCAATCAAAGAAACCCTGCTAAAGTTCTATTTTCAGCCAATTCGTATCTTTCTGCTCGTAACGGCTAACCACGGGACATGTCTAATCCCTCTGGACACGTCATTTAAAGTTTGAGCGTGTAAGATAAATTGTGCGGTCAGTATGAATGGATACAGTATAGTAAAAAAGTTTATTAATTATTTAAAACACAATTAAGTCGATTTCGGCTGCTTTTCTTTAAATATTGTTGTATTTAAATAGGAAAATACACGGAACTATGTTGTGTTATTTCGCTGCCAACCATACAAGCAGTAAGGCAACTATAGTTAATGTTGAACTATATGCAGTAATGGCTAGTGATATTTTTCAAAGGTTAAATTTTTAGCGCCACTTTATCCCGAACGACCTATAACGGAACAGAACGGACCTATCCACGAACATATGCTATAGAGTAGATTTACGTCACTATACAAGATGTCAGAACGGAGTGTACATATTTATTTTGTATGGTGATTGCTTATGAAAAATTTATCCTAGCGGGCAGCAGAATTATTAGTGGAATACATATAAAGCGTTTTTAGAAATCGGAGTTTAACATGTCAAAATATAACAAAAGTATTTTTAATTGTTACTAAAATACCGTCAGGAAAAATAAACTGTAGTATTGGTATTACACAACTACAAAATTAATCTAAATTCATTAGGGGAGGAAATTTCGAGGATTTAACTGTCAGAAACACAGATTTTCCAGTCCTGTACCTATACGCACTGTATACAACTGATTGTCTATTGACTTCAAGCCGAACAAGTCGGCAGCACGCGATAGCCCCACGAATTATTTCTACTGGCCTGCAGTTGACATAGGCGTGTCAATACAACCGTCGACCAATCACTGAAGTGACAGCTAAGCATTCGTTCTTAGCGTTCAAACTGATCTATAATACATGCACGAAATTCGCGTACCCACTTATGATTTAAATCATTTACCTTTTATATTATCGTAATATTTACTGCCTAATTTTTTGGTACATATTTTTATAAACTTGGTGGGAATTTAGAGTCTTTTTTATACATAAAAGGTTCTTTTCTTCAATTTCTTTTAAAAATTACCTAATTAATTTTATTGAATGTCAGTTGATGCCATGCTATCATATAACCCCTACCACTTTGTCCTGGATGTCTTGAATTTATTCCAAGGTTTTCGTTTCCAATATGTTTGAAATTTTCTTGAATAAAAATATTTAAGAACAGGGAAGAGAATTTTCTGACAATATTAATTCTAAATAACGCATTAATTGAACTTCGTATTCGAATTAAATCATATCAAAATTAATACGCGCATTATTTCTTAAAAACAATACGTACAACATACTTACGACATTTGTATTAATTTAACTAAATATTTTTCGCAACGTGCACGAGTAGTAATTAATTTTAAAATAGCTACATTATTATTGTGTGCATTCTTTGGTTATAAATTTCTTGATAAATTTTTTAAGTGGCCCCTTTCAATGTCAACAGTTTAGTTCACATATTTGTAGAAGATTTTGTCCTGTTGCAACAAAGGATTTTTTTTATTGGCTCTGTTCTTGTATTTGTATATTGCTAGGTTGAACATCGGTAAAAATTTATTGTGTGTGTGTGTGTGTGTGTGTGTATATATATATATATATATATATATATATATATATATATATATATATATATATATATATATATATATATATATATATATATATATGCCTAATGGTGTAAGATGATAACTAATCATGGTAGATATCACTAAGCTTATTTCAAGTACAGACCGAACCATACATCTGTTATTGTGCGTCGTCCTGTAAAACTGAAGTGATAATTTGTATCAGTAAATTGAATTGAAGAATTGTACCGTGTGAAAGGGCGTTTAGTGACGTGCCCCTGGCGTTGCGAAGCACGCTTGTTCCTCCAGGCCACACACGCCAGATAATATCGTCTGGTCGAGGCGGCTGGTTGGCGCCGGAGATGACCAACGCGTGCAGCAATGACGCAGGACGGATGCCAATCGTCTGAGCTCCCCCCCCCCCCCTTTTTTTCCAGTTCCCGTGAAACCTGAAGATATCCTTCACGTCCGGCGCCTCTGGACGAAGCACCTACTCCTAGAACTGCCAACCAACCATTCCGTATCCCAACAAAGTAATTCACAGTGTTTAAAGACATTTTAAAAAAATTATGTATCTTGTATGCATGTATATACTATATGTATTGTTTATGTATACATATAAATTGTTTTAATTTAATGTCTATTAATTTTAGTTGTTTTAGTACGTCATTGATTAGTTGTAATAATGTGTAATGGATAATAATAATAATAATAATAATAATAATAATAATAATAATAATAATACTTTATTAATGGCGCAGTTAAGGCGATGTCGCCTTGTCTTACACTGGACCATATAAATTTATATCTACAATTTACAATTATTTTATGACATTTCAAACTTAAGTCTAAGGTAATACTAAAATTGAAAATCAATAATGAACAAGCGATATATCATGAGAGAATTAAAACAGCATGATAATTAAATTAAAATTTAAACAACATAAGAATAAAGACATCGCATATACTAATACAAACTAGATTAACAGAGTTCAATTAGAAGCTGGAAGGAAAAAAATAACAGTAACAGTTAGATTAAATAAAGTTATAAAATAAGACTAAATACCAAGATGTCCAAGATTTTGAGCACTACTTACTAAATGCACAATAAACGAGAAAAACTGTATGATAAAAAAAAGCCAGAGCTATGAAACTGAAATTAACATGATAATATAAGTCAATATCGTTACAAATAAGAATAAGTATAAAGTCTATAAGTGAGATGAAACACTATGCGCCCTAAAAAACTTAACATAATTGAATTAACATTTGAGAAAAACAATCATTCCCAGGGGGAAAATAGGCGTGTTTCTTGTGATTGTTAATTTTGCATTTGGTATTACTGTCTCGTTAGGTATGTTAGTTATAAATAATGATATAAACTAATTATACCAGCAAGATCATAGAAAAAATGAGCATTTAAGCAACACTAATTCACATTTAGGTGGGTCCTATATGTATTTACTCTTGTGCCCTGTCTAAAATAAATTAGTGTTGTATGTTATATTTATCAAACTAATAACTCTCGATCGTAAGTATATCAAAACCAAAATTTTGTTATTTATTTTTCTTGCTTTTTTTACGCCCATTTTCATCAACTGTCGATGTGATCTTCTTATACTACTGTTATGATGAACACGTGCAATGTCATGTTCGCAAATTTGCATGCGATATTCACAAAAGGAGCAGAACGCCACAATTATTAAAGAACAACTAACACACTGCAGTTTTGAATATTTTACACTGCCACTATCAATTCAGAATTACTCTACAAATTAAATAAATTACGTATAGTTTTTGTGAGAAACAAAAATGTCTTGCTTGTAATTGTATTGAAATATAACAAAAACAGCGTAATTCCGATGTGGGAATACTAGTTTTTCAGTCATTGAAATCAGACGACGTTGGTGGTGCCTCATGACCTTTATTATTCAGTGCTATCGGGCAAGAACCGAGCGAGGCGGCGCGAAGGTAACATGTTGAAGTAGCATTCGGGAGGACCCGGGTTTGATCCCCGGCTTCGACCATCCTGATTGCGGTTTTCCATGGTTTCCCGAAATCGCATCAGGCGAATACTGGGATGATTCCTGAACAAAAGCCATGGCCGACTGCTCTAACTCCTGTCAGTGAACCAAGTTGTGTGCCGCCGTCTATAATTACCTCGCTGTAAAGTCCACTTACCTTACAGTATCGGGGAAAGGGTTTTGTAAGCACTTGCATGTAACGATGACATAACGTCTTATTGCTCCATTATTACTGAATAAGTTCTCTCTATTGTACGCGTCACGTTTCTTCTATTGTTTTTCAGTCTAGCATGCTCCGTAGCTCTGATAGACAACGTATTGTCGTCGCTCAGTTCATGCATTCGGGGCAAAGAGGGCACTCAGAAATATCCTGCTAAATTGCTGCTTTCACACACAGTTCGTATCTTTCCGCTGCGTGCAAACACCAACATTGCCACTTGCGTTTGTTTACATGACCTGTAAAATGTCTACATTATATACGATATATCGCAATAGGGTACGTCCAAGAAACTAAATCCACTAATATCTACGTAATACTGCTCCGAAAGAATGTTATATACAATATCTACTCGTTAAATACACAAGTGATCGATAGCAACCCTAGTTAGTTTGAGTGCCGTACTGGCACATCTGTAATTCTGCTGCATGGTTATTGGCAGCGTGTCTATGTGAAGAGCCGTATCTCATTTGAGTGAGCCAATTACAATAACGTCCCTGCAACAACACACGTCTGTGATTTGTGGATAGAATACCAAAACTCGTGAGATATAAAATATCCAATCACTGACCACGACGCAGAACTGCAGATGTGCACGTAAGGTACCGACACAAAGTGGGGCAAAATTATTTTCGTGAAAAACAGGAATTCCAAGCTGTCGTCAATGGAAGTTGTCATAAATATTTGCGAAGTGACTGAAAAACTGTATTTCTTTCTCCACAAAATGTAAAACAACTTTTACCTACTGACGCGACAATTTACTGTACGTCCTATTCTAATGTGGAAGACATTGTGAAAAGGACTTCGGCTGTCTGGTATAAATGAAAAGCACATCCTGACATCTGAAGTTCAGTCCTTTGTCGTTCAATACGTGCAGTAATATCACATTATAGCAGATCTAATTATTGCGTTATACTGGACTGCAACGAGGACAACGAGGACCTGCTAGTGCAGGTTATAAAGGCTGACTCGCTCGCTCACCACTTTGCCTCATCACCTCCAAGCGCTAGCCGTCTGTATTTTCCTCATACAGTTCATGTAATATACAGACAGTATAAATGTTTTCTCCTGTCCAGGCAACGGAGACGAGAACAGCACTACATAGAGCCACGGTTTTGTCACGGAAAGGTTTCTGCCACATTGTTTCAGTCACCTACGCAGCTACGCTTCATGGTTATTGGCAGCGTGCCTATTGGTCAGACGCGTCTCTCATTTGACTGCAGCAATCAGAATAAGGTTAGTGTGTCTTCATACTGCTATGATTTGCTAGTAGATCCCCAAGACAAGCGAGAGTTAAAACATCCAATCACTGACCATGAAGCAGAGCTGCGCATCAAACCAAATGGTTAGGGCCCGGTAGTTTTCGCGAAAAGATTTTTGTACCACTTTGTTTCAGTGTCTTACGTGCGCACCTACATATGTGCAGATGTGCTTTGTGGCCAGTGATTGGATGCCTTAACATACAACGTCTGGAGGTTAAACCCGCAAATCACAGACGTGTTGTGTCACAGTTATCCATGTACTGATTGGTACAGTCAAATGAATAACAACTCTGCACAAAACCGCTCTTACAATAATCACGAAGTTGAGCTGCAGATGTAAACGTAAGACACTGAAACAAAGTAAGGCAAAAATCTTTTCGCGAAAACTACCGGGCCCTACAAATGGTGCAAAAATTTTTTCGCCATAAAATCGTGGATCTAGCACTAAGTATTCGACGCAGGGCGACATGTTCGCGGCCAAACCATTGAATAGAGATCTTTACTCAAATGCCAAACTGCCTGGGTTTTCTCATAAACTCCTCTTTCTCTCTCTCTCTCTCTCTCTCTCTCTCTCTCTCTCTCTCTCTCTCTCTGTCTCGCAGCTAGGAAGGGCCAGACAGACCGTGTAGTTAGTGGCGTGGTACGAAGGGAGGATCACTTTCCGGGCAACAATTTGCGGTGATGTAATCTTAGCGGTCGTGTCGGCACGCGTGCGCATGCGAGGAGAGGGGGTGTGGGAACCACGGGGTCGCGCCCCTTGCACGCCAGTCCACACCCACACCCTTCCCTACGTATCCCGGGGGATATTAACTCTCCGCCCTCCAGATCTGCTTTTGTCTCCGCGTCCATTAGGGCCGGCGCTGCGGCTTATCTTCGCTTAGTAGAGGGAGTGCTGCTTTATGCCAGTGAAAAGACGACCCCTTCTCCAGAACCGATAACCCCCTGCACATACGGCGCGTTTCACATAGAGGATACCCAGCTCCTAGGCATAGGCAGCTCGCGCTACCTTTTAATATAAAAAATCGCTTGCTTAACACAATTGCAAAGCTACTTTTATTGTTTTCTTATTTTTATCACAGTATTAACCAGTGGCTATAATTAGTACTTTTTTGAAAAAATTCCAGATTAGACTGAACCTGGACTAGGAACGTATGGAAAGTGAACAAGATTTGAAAATGTGTTAACAGTAAAATTTTTTAGTCCATATTGACATGTAAACGTGGAATGAACCTAACCGAACACATTGTGTAGACATACTTTATCACTGCATTAAACTACTAAACGTATATTAATTGTAATATTTGGTTTGAAATAATTTAATAATTTTTCAATACGTATTCATGTTTTAATTTATTTCTAAAAAATTATATTAACAAAACTTTGCTAGAGCAGCAAAATTTTAACGTACTATACAGTCCGGCAAACAATTCAATATGGCAGTCACTTCATCTTCTCTCAGTTCAGTCCAATGTTGCAGTCTGGATTCTACACTGCAGTCAACCTTCGAGATTGGACTGGATTACTCACTCCATGCTTCTCCACTCTTATGTCGTGATTAATGTGGAGTGATAAACTATTTTCTGGTATTTTGAGTTTTATTCACATTGTATTATCAAAGTTTTATCTTCGACAAAGTATAGGATATATCCTTGGTAAACTGCTTGACGTATATAATAATATAGTCTTTCATTAACTTGTCATACAGAATCATTGCACTAGATTTATAAGTTATGTTTCCAGAATTCTCGTGCAATTATTCTGCATGGCAAATTAGATTCCGTTATCATTTATGTCAAGCAGTTTACCTAGAATATATCCTATGCTTTGTCGTAGAGAAAATTTTGATATTACAATTTGAATAAATGTTATAGTACAAAAACTGAAAATAACTTAAATAAAATTGTCTAACACTCCCTTAAGTTGACCGATGTGGCAAGCCAAGCAGCGTGCTGAGCTTCGTCAGTTAGAAGTTAATTCGAAAATTGTTCAATGTAAGTGACGAATACTTAAGAGGACGTGGTACATAATTCAACGCTAAAAGTATTAATCTATGATTCTAGGTTTTTTTAAAATCCAGTTTGCGAAAATTAAACAATAGCAATCCTAGACAATAGTTTTAGCCAACGTTTTAAAGAAAACTGTTTCCAGTGTTACGAATTTCTGAGGCACAATCTCTGACGCCGGAACCTCATGCATTTACCTGCGGCGCAAGAGATCACGCGTATCGAATTAGTAATTCTGGATAAACATATATTCATAAAGTTGGCAAATACTATTATCTAGGATTGTTATAGAGTATTTTATCCATATTGGCTTCGAAAAAAGCGTAGAAATCAATTCATGTTTTCAGCGTTCATTTATCTACCACGCGCTCTTAAGTCTCCTCCAGTAATTATTTACTCACCGCCGAAAATGGCGAAAACGAGCCTTTTCGCGGTACTTACTAATGTATGAATATCTCGTTGCAGAACGTTAAAAATTGTATATACGTGAACAATGCAATGATTCTGCATGACAAATTAATGAAAGATTTTATTATTATTTATAGTCAAGTAGTTCATCAGGGGTGCTTTGTCGAAGAGAAAATTTTTATAATACAATTTGAATAAATGTTATGACTCAAAAATTGAACTGAATTCTTCAGTGAACTTCTGCTTACGTCAGACTGGACTGTTACTCTATACGTAGTAAATAAGTAGAGACACGATTCTTCGGGGAAAATATTTTTGGGTCATTTGGTTTCGATGCCTAATATGATGTAGGTTTTCATCATGTTCAGAGATTGTATATGTTAACTCTCACGTGTCTTGGGGATCTATTGCCAAATCACTATATAGAGTCGCTGATTTTTAGTGAACAGAATTGTGCTCCACTTTGTTTCAGTGCCTTACGTGCACATCTACTACTTTGCTTCGTGGTTATTGTCAGAGAGTACCTGTGCAGAGGCGTCGCGTTGCTCATTTGCCTGTGCCAATCAAGATCAGGGGGCCGATTAAATATCGCCACCTGCTATTTGCACCGACGCAGCGCAATGCAAGTGCAGAGCAGTTAAATGCTTCTTCTATGGCGTTACGTGAGTATAAATTCCAATGCAGCGCAACCAGACGCAACGCAGGTGCAAATTTTGCGTTGCTCCTATAAAAAGCGTTATTTAATCAGCCCCAAGGTTACTGCGACACCACACGTCTGTGATTTGCGGGCAGAACCCCGAGACGCTGATAGATAGGGACCACTATTTTTCGCGAAAATAATTGTGCATCACTTAGTTGCAATGCCTTACGTGCACGCATCTGCAGTTCTGCTTCGTGGTCAGTGATTGGGTGTATTCACTCTCTCGAGTCTTGGGATTCTTCCGGCAAATCACAGACGTGTGTTGTTGCAGGAACGTTATTGTAATTGGCTCAGTCAAATGAGATACGGCTCTTCACACAGACACGCTGCCAATAACCACGAAGCAGAATTGCCGATGTGCACGTAAGGCACTGAAACAAACTGGGGCAAAAATATGTTCGCAACAGACTCGTGGCTATACTAACGGACGTTTTTCTAGGTTGACAGAGAGTTTTAGAAACTAATTGTGAGTCTTACTCCACGGTCAGGGAGCACAGATGAAAAAACTTATTTTTCAGTGGCAATCATTTCAAAATGTATTTATTTACATAATAATGTCTATGTACATTGACTTATCGCGGAAAAATTGACCGTTGGGTTTCATTACAACTAGGGAAAGGAATATTCCGTGAGTTCAACGACATACGTGTTAGAATCCATTGTCCTATTTATACACAAATCCTGGCCATTTGTCCGTTATCTGCTACTCACTGGAACGACAGGCAATAAACGAATATACGGGCTCGAGTATATATAGGACAGTGGATTCTAGCATGCAGGTCATTGAACTCGCAAATTATTCCTTTCCCTAATTATAACATGTCCATATATGACGTTTTTCTTTAGCTATTGGTACGGACCTGAAAAATTCTCGTTTTCTTTTTGGGGAGCAAGCTATAATTCAAGCGTTTGTAAGTTATTGCCATTTTCCGCAACTGAGCCTTGACTTATTTGACACAATCAGGAGAGCGCGGAACCAATAATACGTAAGCAGCTAAATGCGGGCCAATCTTATGGTATTACTGGTTCAGCAAGCAGCCAATGAGCATTCAGTACACTGATATTCTTGAAAGCTAGCCTATGGGTCTTTGGGTGTCGTAAGCGCATATTTTTTGGGGGTCTGAAATGTATTTAATTGTTGAGGAACACTTATCTCCGAAAGAAAATTGGAGAGGAGGGGGGGGGTCCGAGGGTCCTCCCCGGGAAATTCTGGGGTTCCAAGGTGCAAAATGGGGTTATTTAAGCATTTCTCATTCCTAAAATTTGATAATTATATAGCGATTTTTTCTTTTAGAAAATGTTTTTAAGTGAACAGATTTACAAAAAAAAAGTTAACATAGGTACTTGTTGGAGCCCTATACACACCACAAAATGAATACCATGAGAAACCTGAATGTTAAACTTACAAGCTGCAGTAGCAGTAAGGATGTTCAACACTACATAAAAATTAATTTAAATGAAACTTGTATTTACTGTCATTATAGTATCTAGCCTGATCACCCTACCATATTTTAAAAATATATTTTTTTCGAAACCTGCCAAAAACGAGAGTAAAAAATTCACCGAATTTGAGCAGATAAACATTTATAAAGAATATCTGTAAAGTTTGTCAATCTTTACTACATTTGGCGTTGGCATAGTACAGAAACTGCCCGCAATAAAAGCATGACGTAATGGAGGAGACCATACAAAACTGTAGAAAAGTTTTCTTGCAGATATTTAAACTGAAAAATGTACAATTTTACACTTTCAAATTATTTATAAAATCTTCTGTGATTAAGTTCAACACAACATAAACTTCACAAAACATTGCCTATATTTAATTTTAATGAATATTGTTAAGCTATGCATCTACGGATCATTAATAATAACAATAATAACACACGCAAATAAATAAAAATAAATTTTGTTGGGCAAATCTTTTTCGAATGAAATAGTCCATTCTCAGTAAAGTGGTTAGCACTTGAGGTACCAATAATTTCTTCACTGTACACTTAGTAAGACATTACAACACAAAATTACTTACTCAATTATCCACTAACTTTACTGGAAGCAAATGACCGAGCATTCGTGTGTGAGACGTTACACAAAGTTTTAATTAAAAGTGCTAATTTGGTCAAGGATGGACTATAGGCCTATACGCCAATATGTGCAGCAAATGGGTTTTATCTATAGTTTTTAAGTTATTACAGCTCAGGTTTTGTAAACGAGGTTATTGACAAATAAAAATATATTAGTGATCACAGAATTAGTGTGTTTCTTACTACTACGAAACTCAATATAGAGGCTGTTGTATAGATTATGTTAAAACTTTCGGAGATGATTACTTATCGAAAATGAGGTATAGGCTAGTTACACTATGACATTTTTGCCTGTAACGCAATTTGTACGGAAGACATTCACCCTTGAAAAATGAATTTTGAAATTGTAATTTGGCAATTTTTTGGAAACAACGTGGTGTTAACTTTCAATTCTGTGCAAAGTAATACATGTAATAGAGATATTCTACCAAATCCCTAAACTGCTCTTTAAAACTCCCATCATGAAAATAGCAAGGGTGGTCACCCTCTTATTGACTAGAACTTTTGTGGCGTTGGGTTGTGTGAACATTTCATGTTGCTTTTCTGAATAGTACATCTTAAGCAACATGAAAGGTCTTTTACAAGTCACTACTAGAATATACAATTTGCTATAAATTGCATTCTAGTGTGTCTGTGCCAACAATACAATATCTGGCATGTAGACCAAAACTGCTACACCCGCAATGTAATTGCACACAGCATGCTGGTAAATGCATGTTGCACTTTGAAAAACAAATCCTGTGCTATAGTTCTTTAAAAACATGTCACAAATTTAACCAAGTATCCCTCAACAAACTTACTTTCAAGCAACTGTATACACTGGCGTGCCTATCACACACCATAATTGGTATGTTTCATGTGTGGATTTCTTTGCCACAGAAATTCGTGTGCTAACAATGCTACTGAATTATCTGATTATTTAAAAGACTTATTGCTTTAAATGGTGAATTCTAACGACTTTCAAAAAGAGGACATTTTTTGTTTCTTGGTATATATTGCTCAGAAAGTTAGCATGAAATGCTTGCCACAGAAGTTCCACTCAATGAGAGGGTGTTATTTTATATGAAGGGGAGTGTTCTAAAGAGCGGCTTCTTGATGCGTTGAAGACCTCAATAACACTAAACATTGAGCACAGAATTGAAATTTAATTTCTTGTCGTTACCAATATTTTGCGAAATCAACATCTAAAATAAAATTTCCAATTGTGAATTTCTGTCTTAACGAATTTCAGTAGACAAAACTTTCATTGTGAAACTATGTATATTTGTTGTAAAGGATCACGTCCTATAGTTTGTAATATAAGTTAAGAAACAACCTGTATATATTGGATGAGACGAAATGAAAATACGTATTATTGGGCGGATCGTGTCCCCCCCTCCCCGACCCTATGGTTGTGACGCCCGTGTATGGGTCAGTGAACACGCGAATGTTTCCGGCCTCTAATTATTAATAGAGATCTGAAAAATTCCCGTTTTCAAATGGGCACAAGCTGGAATTCCATTAACTGTATGTTTGCGTCATTTTCGCAATTGGCCTTTGACTTATTTGACACCTCCTTATAATCTCTGAGCCAATGATGTAAATGTAACTAATACACACTTGAGCATCTGCTGTGGCAGTTCACAGATATTCTTACATGCTAGCCTACAGGTCAGTGAACCCGCGAATTTTTCCCGTCTCTAGTTATGAACATGACGCCTTGTCTCTGGGCTAATGGTGACTCTGGTGCATCGGTACTGAATATTTGTGATACGCCTTTAAACAACTACGCAACCGTTCTTGAGTCTTAACATGTGCCAACCACAACGCTGTTTTGTGAAATACTGCTGTTATTTTTCACTATCTCTACCAGTGCCGAAGCTTGGCTTGTGTTCCAAGAGAAGCCCTATTAGAATACGGCTACACTCTTCGAGAACATGGTATTAATGCAACTACTGGTAACATTCGAGGAAGTTGAGTTACTATACATAGGTCTATTGGTGGGAATTCGCTCTTCATCTCTTGCATGCTACTGATTCTAGTCTGCCAGTCTAATGTTTTACTCACAACTAAGAGTAATGTATTGTCATTGCTTAGTAGCGCATGTTCTGACACACACCAGGCTTCACCACTGATAACTACTACCATTCCACATTTTTATCAGTAGGAATTCCACTCTGGAATTCTCCGCGACACCAACCGAAACAGGCGAATTTGAGTTTATTTTCAGAGCAAACTAAAAGAACAGGAATTACGTTTGCATCTTTTAAATTTCTTGCTATATCTGCGTGAATAGTGTAGAACTGTGCAAACTGCTTGCTGGAGGTCCTAACTATACAATCCATGGAAAAAAAGGTGTTGATTTCTGAGGCATTCTCTTCCCTTGTCCCCAGCTAAGGCAATGACACAGAAAATTTAGGAATACAGAAGTGAAATAGCCGACAGGACGGTAAACTCAGTCACAAACGCCAGCAAAATGCCTTCGTTGGCCAGCGACATGGCTGAAACGCCTACCGCCAATCAGCGCAAGGCGGCCGCCCTGCTAGCCGGTAGCCAGGCCAATATGAAACATGTAACATGCAGGAGCCAAACAGATACGGGCAGCCAATAAGCGGCGGAGTTCGCCCGTAACAAACGAGCTGCCGCGTCATTTCACGTCTGTATTACTATTTAGTCTGTGGTAATGGTTCTGTCTTCTCTACATATCCTGTAGTACAGTGGGTTCTACCGAAGATCTAGTGCTCGGCTATAGAGTCCGCTCAGTGCCATACTAGGTAGATTATTTTTTTCACATTGCTGCAAGAAAAAGCTAAAAAATTTTTCTTTAACATCAGAGTACACTTTTGCTAAGGTAGCACATTCTTCTCGTACACTTCTCTTGGCTTTACTACCTCAAGTTTAGTAATGTCTTGAATGCATTCGTGATGTGACACTTAAAAACTTCCATATCTTTACCTACAATTTTTCCCCTGAAGTTTTTAGTTCTCTGTTGCAAGCAAACCCACGTCACAGCACCATCAGCACCGACGCGCTTCTTTCGGAAAGCTTGTCCACCATAAAGCGCTGCAGGCTTCTCTTTCTCTGTTTCAACAATAACTTTCATGCCAACACTCGAGTAATAACAGCAAAGACAGAATGACAAACAAACATTGCTCATTCGAGAGGAATGGGAGAAGGGGTGTTGTGGTGCGTCAATAGATGTACTTGTCCGGAATTGTCACTGACCGTACCAGTGTTTAAACTTCCCTTTGCTTTGTGAATGAGCTGTCGCAAATCTTCCCATAGCCGGAATCGTCGCACAGCTAGAATAAATCATATCCCTTCGCATGCAATGCAATTAAGAAATTACAATTTCATTATTATTGTTTATTTATTCGCTGAGGCCATCTAGGACCACGTTAAGTCTTGTTACATTTTACAGTGAAATTAGCTTTATTTTGAGTCCAAAAGTCATCATTCTTTGAGAGTGGGCCTGTTTACGCTCCTCTGTTCAAGGGGCACCATGCCTCTTCTGCTGTTGCACGTCTCGGTGTAGCTCGTTCGCCAATATCCTCTTGCGGAAGAGATCTCTATCAAATGCGTCTTCGGGTTTGAGCTGTAGCAGTTGAAGGTCTTCCTTGGTGTTTCTAAGCCAGGGCATCATGCTTTTGGGATTTCAATAAAAAAACTGAAAGATCTTCTTAGTCAACATATTTTCATCCATTCGTTTTAGGTGCCCGTAAAATCATGTCCGTCTTTTGCGAATTGTATCTGTAATTTTTTACACTTTGTTGTAAACTTCCGTATTTGATCTTTTTTGGTGGACGCCATTCTTGTACTTGGATCCCATGATCCCTCTAATGATTCTGCGCTCTTTTTTCTCCAGTTCATCTAGGAGTCCTTTACTGGCATTTAGGGATAAGGGCTCAGCTGCATACGTAACTACTGACTTTAAAACTGTTTCATAGTGACGTTTCTTAGTTATTTTCTGAAATTTTTTTTTATTTTTGTATATCGTGCGGGATGTTTGGTAGGCTATTTCAAGTTTGCGTATTCGTTGTCTCAATGCTTCCTTGTCCAATCCAATTTGCATTATCATCTCACCCAGGTACTTAAACTTTCCTACTCGGCTGATGTCCCCGTATTTCGTCCCGAGGTTTTGTGAGACGTCTTTGATGTTTGTCAGTATTTATGTTTTTTTTTTTTTTTTTTTTTTTTTTTTTCAAAAGATATCTGCAGGCCAGTTTGTTCTACGATTTCCTTTAGTAGTTCAAATAGAACCCTAGCGGATTCTACATAATTTGACAGAATGGCAATGTCATCGGCAAAAGCTAGACAGTCTACCAGAACCCCCTTAGGTTTGGTATCATTCTCAGTGGGTTATAATCAGTTTGACTTAATCTGCATTGCCATTATTTTTATATCATTCTCTTGTTTTAAGGGGGAGTAGATGGAGTGGGCAATTTTCACAATTTTCGTCAAAATTATTTTCTCGCTTATTATTGAAAATCAAAGCTCGACAATCCGTACATTGTACTTTTGTACATCTTTTTGCGTTATCACATAGTCACAGACGTTCTTATTTTTGGAAACCTGGAAACCTGATAGTAGTTACGGAATAACTTTTTTTCCTATCTTCCTTCAGTGTTCTAAAAATAAGAAGGCCTGTGACTATATAAAACTGTAAGAAGGTGTACTAAATATCATGTACGGATTGTCGAGTCTTGAATTTCAATAACTAAGAGACAAAAATGAATGTGTTGTTATCTTGTCGTCCGCAATCGTTACACTGGCGATACATATTAAGGCCATCACCTAGCCCCATATTACTGCCTCGCAGGAGAAAAATATTACCTTTGTATTTATAGCTACCGATGATAGTATATCGCGAAAATTTTTTGTGCCAACATACCCTTGAAAATATTGTCGTTTCTTGTGACATGTATGATTTGGTGATATACGTCTGATACAATGTAGCTGTCTGCAGGCCAATAATAGGCATCACATATTACATTAGCGAGAATCTTATTGGATCTGTCAAATAGGGCAACAGCTTTACGAGCAAGCGAAAGCCAGTAATCTTTTCGTTTCTGAACGTGCGTTGAAACCCAACAAACAATCTACTTTACACACGATAAACCATCATCTCTAATTATAGCCGTTCTACAAATTGAGAAATTTGTGAGTGGCAGCTGTTTACATCGAAAGGCTTGCTTGCCGTCACACAAATTTGCGTCGTAAAAATTTACACAGATGATTGGTGTAGCATTTTATTGCCTCAAAAGACGAGTTCCTGATATGGTTTCCAAACATGCGATCGTCGTTTGCGTGCGTGTTGTCGTAGGTCATTAATAAATCTCCTTTCGTTAATAAATAAATAATATATAAGTTTGAAACCCAGTGTTGTTGTTGGATAGGTTGGTATTTTTAATAGGCCTTAGTACATTGTCCGTGAACGATGTTTTAATATGTCAAGTTTATTCTTTTTACGCGAAACAGCGTAACTTTTTCCCAATATGTTAAATTATAATAGAACGCACACATTAAACTATGCTTCTATAATTAAAAAAAATGCATCATGTTCCTTTGAAACATAATTTTGGGGACACTCAAAATTTCTTATACCGGCTTTTTTTTTTTTTTTTTTTTT
>PNEQ01012150.1:0-22442 GCA_003012365.1 Medauroidea extradentata | reverse complement strand
GGTCGTTTGCAATTGATGTTGTTTCACTAATGCTGTATTCAAATAAGAAAATACACGGGACTACATGCAGTTATTCGCTACCAACCATACAAACAAAAATGTAACTGTTGTTAATGTTGGCTTATATGCAGTAACGGCTAGTGATTTTTTTCAAAGGTTAAATCTTTAGTGCTCACTTTATTCCGAATGGCCTATAAGCCTACACGTATGCTATGAGTGACTGACTGAATATTAGACGACTCGACTACTGTATTATAGAGCAATAAAAGATATTTATAACATCATGAATACAAAATAATTACTTGGAAAGGAAAAATTACAGTATTTACTTGTATATCTTATGTCCTTGTGTACCTTACGCAACCTTTATTTTTACGGCTGAATTCATAGTAAAATATTTTTTGAGAGCACTGAAGTGGTTTTGTATCTTAGAAGCACAAATGTAGTTCTGTGTGTCAGAAGCACAAACGTAGTTCTGTGTCTCTGGAGCATAAAACTGATTCTTTGTCTCAATAGCAAAAAATTAATCTCGCTGATCATACACGCCCCCTGATTTGAACCCAAAAAAAACATTAGCAAAGTGTGTTAAGTTAAGACAGTAAATACAGTAACCAAAATAAAATCATCAGTAGTGAACCCCTAATGTAACGCAATGTTTTACTTCATAATTTAACCTTGATTGAGGTTATGTGAAATTTCAAATATTGTGAATAATCACTGGAAAGTGGAAATATCATACTTATTAGCTGCTATAACATTAAAACTATTTTTCATCATCTCTACTACCAATTACATATGTAAAAAGGCAATGTCAAGTTTGTTACAAATTAGGTACAATTTTGAATTCCAAAATAAATTTTATTATATTTTATTAGTTGACTAATATACATATACTATTAAAGTTTGTTTTCTTTTATACTGCTCTCACACAAAGAGTCCATAAGCAGATATAAATTAAGAACCTGAGTATGCTACTTGGTGACACACACAGAACAACCGAATGTTACAGTAAAATTCATTTTAACACTACGACAGGGCTATGAGATAATAACATCAAATTAATATACAGTATTTACAGCATTACTAATATAAAATTTTGAGTACAAAATTTAAAATTATTTAAGTTAGTTTTTAGTACCAGAGTTTTATATACTGTATTATATTTAATAATTTAATTTAAGAAACTCAATGAGGCAAATATACATAAAATTTTTTGATTCTGTTATTCCAAACGGAAAAGTTAAATAAATGAAGAAAGGTTATACACATTCTACAGTAAAAAACACAACAAGTAAAAGTACAAATTTTCACTGGCAAGGTAGACGATGAAGTGCCTTAGCTGCTTGTAGATGTAACGTCAGTGCATGGTAATATCTTCTTTCCCATAGTTAGCATGTTTGGCTTCTCAACAGTAAAGGTTATTCTGTAAACCAAACATGTACAATTTAAGCAATTAGAGAATCAATTATTTTACAAAATAAGAAAATCAACAAGTTAAATACTATGATGATAGAGGGTTGAGGTACTCACAGATTGGTACTTTCTTGATAGTGACACGCACATAAAGGACGAACACATATTGGTGCACGGTTCCGTGACATTTCACTGACTCAGGCCAGCTTCATCAGGTGGCTAGTTGAGGCACACTAGAGTAATTGCGGTGGTGGAAGCATGGTTGGTTGTATCAACAGCCAGGGAGCGAAATAGGATGTGGTGAGAAAATTCAGATTGAAGAAATGTGGGAGTTCAAAGGTATTCTGTAACTATGTTTGTTATTACTTATTATTGAGACCAAGGGGTTGTTGAAATTTAGTTGTGTATTGATGCGCCAGTTCCCAGTAACTTAGTTCTGAGCTATTGTTTGAGGGTGGTAGGGCTTCATCACTTTGGTGTTGTGACAGAGTCAGTTCTGTTTGTGTGATGCAGCTCAAATACGGTCACAAAATCCTTGCTTTTTCACCACAAACAAAAAACTTTCTCTCTAAACCTCCTACGTTAATCTTTACATGCCCACCAAACAACCGAAATAAACTAGTCCATCCTAAACTTTAGCCAACCACTACACCGTGGCCCCCAAATAGGTACCCACCCATGCTATAAACCACGCTGTGATTCCTGCATTGTCCCTCTACCCTCCACTTCTTTCACCACCAGACTTAACAATCACACATATCCCACACTAGGCGGCAACAACTGTACAAAGAAAACCTAATATACCAACTACAGTGCAAATATTGAAATGCAGAACACATAAGACTCTAACAAAGAACGAATTTGAATTGTCACAGAGCAGACACAAAACAAGCCATAGCCAGCAAAAGTGGACTAGCTTGATAAACCAGTTGCAGCACATCCTACATCTCACAAAAAAAAACTTTGACTACTGTTACAGCACCAAAGTTGTGAGAGCCCTAACACCCTCAAGCAATAGCTCAGAACTAAGATGCTGCAAACTTGCTCATCAATCCATAACCAAATCTAGACAACCTCCAGGTCTCAATATTAGATAATCACTAAAATAGCACCAGAATATTCTTGAACTCCCGCATTTCTTAATTTGAATTTTTCCTGCCATATCCTAATTCACTCCCTGGCCGCTATGGCAACCAACCACGCTTCCAATGCCGCCATTACTCAATGTGCCTCAACTCACAGCCTGATAGAGCTGGCCTAAGCCAGCAAAATGTCGTGCAACCTTTATTTGTTACTCAATACAGTAAACCCCTGTTAAGACGTTTGTGTTGGGACAGAAAAAAATAATGCTTATCAGACAAGAAAACTTATTAAAAGTTTTCAATTATGCATGTTGATATAGACTGAGTGCAAAATTATTTAACTTATTACGCAGGAAACGTCTAAAATGGGAAACTTCTTAAGAGGGTTTTACTGTATATACTACGTATTAACCTCTTAATTATATAAAAAATTTAGTCCTCATTTAATGTCTCACTTAAGTTCTTAGGATGACAACAATGAAAACTATTCTAAACAAGGAATTTTTTACCATTTATACGAATCAGTGTTGTCCAAAAGCACCTAGTAAGGTAATAATTTTTCTTAATATATCTTCAGTATCCAGCATTTTAAAATGTTTTAAGAGAATTTGTAAGTTAAAGCACTGCTCCAAAAATAAGTTGCCTTTGCAAAAAAAAAAAAAAAAACCTTAAAATTTACAATGGAAACTAAAAACTAAGATAAACCTGAATCTCAGCATCATAAAATAATCACATTCAGGCACTTGAAAAAAGAACAGCATTCAATTATTTTATATTTTATATCACTTTTATTTACGCTGAATGTTAAATATGTGGTGAACCGACAGACAGTATGATTTAATATTTCCCTCCTGTGAAAACAGAAACTCATCTTAATATTTCAATACACCCCTGTAACTTATTTTAAAAGAAAATATGCCATAGATTACTTTATTGTTATACAAAGTACACTTTCATGATTTCAGATCAATTTAATCACTTAAAATGGTTAAGAAAAATGATTTCCAGCTTTCTACACATTATTGGGTGTACAAACACAGTTAAATAAACAAGATGTTTGATTGCCTTCATGACAATTTGTTTTTGTATTGTCATTTTACTATATTTACATTTTAATTTAGTGTTATATGTGTTAAGTGGAACACAAGTGGCAGCAAACTTGTCTTTTGGTTACCGGTCGGAGGGATCTTGAAAACGTGGTCAGACTATGGAAATTTGTTGAGAGTGCTTATCTTTGGTTACTTGTGTTAACAGTTGGTGAAGGCAGACTACTTGGCGGAGACGCTGTTTGTTTTTGATGCTGACCAAGTGGTGAACAAGTCAGGCGGAGTGATATTAGAGAACAATCCTCCCAGCATGATGACTCTTGTGGAATACTACTGGGTTGATGTGAGTGTGAGTGTAAAGGGGAGGCAGAGTAGGGGACATTCCTGCAGAAAATCGAACTGTTAACACTTACTTGGGGGCGTGTCAAATTGGGTCGAGCGACATATGATTCAGGACAAATGGACAAAGTGCTTTGCGCATGATGCAAGTGTGAAATATTACGTTGAGTACTGACATTGAACTTGTGTAGCTTTAAATGCACATGTGTGTTTGATGAGTTGGTTGAAATAATGTGCAAGAAACTTAACTATTTGGAGGCCTGGATTGGGAACTTGCTTCTGTGGGAAAAGAAAGGTTTGAGGCATAGCAGAGAATTTCATTGGAGTCCTGGGTGCTGACAGTGACGAAGTACAGCTGAGAAAGCACTAGGAAAAGAACTATGAGGGAAGAGTGCCAGGAGCTGCGTCCAGGCAAGGCTTGGACGAATTGCGGAGTGTCGTCGGGGTGCTGCCAGCAAAGGAGGTAGCAGGCTGCTGGCGGTTTCACCTGACTGTAAATTATGTGAGGTTTGTGGGAGGACCCCTTAGGTTAAAAATATTAACTACAAACTATTCTGTAAATACGCCTATCACTAGAGACCCCAAAAAATGGTGTGAAAATTATGCCATCAGCGGTGTCAAAAAAAACCTCAAAGCGGTGCTTAAAAACAAAGAAAGTCGTGTTTATAAATGTCAGTATGTTTATACGCAACACACAATTATAAATAGACGTTAAGTATTGTATTATATAAAAAATTCTTAAGGTCTCATAGTTATTTTGGTACAGATGTATACTACATTTTAAATTATGAATCAAAATCTTATTTTCTACAAGCATTAATGTCAGAAACAGACTGTCTTACTACCAAAAAAATTTAGTGAAAAGAATTTCCAGATTTTCAGTCTTTAAATATGTTCTACGGTCTGCCAAAATGTGTGAGTATGCTGAAAATTCTCTTTCACTGTCTGCGTTTGAAGATGGGATCCATAGTGGAGGCACACAGCGCTGAACAAATTCAGTACGTTGAACTTGCATAGGGCCTATTCAACAAAACACTGAAAACATCAACAGGCTGAATTTCAGACAAAAGTTGTGAAACCTGATACTGGTAAGTCAAGTAGCCTTCCCAAAATGTTATTTGGGACAGTTGGCAAAGAATAGGAATCTTCTTTGCACTTGAGTTGTACAGTTTTTTGTCAATAACATTGTGTGAAACATTACCGGGGTGAAAAAGTTTGCTGATGTGCATAATGAAGCCTTTACCAGTATCCCGATTCATCAAGTCAGAAAGCTTGGTGACACATTTCAAACCTACACTAGCAAGGTTTTCACTAAGTGAGTGCTGCTTTACTTGAGTAGACAGTTTTGCAATGCTTGAGCATGTATCTACTTCTAGGGTTCCCCTGCTAATCAAAGTGAATGTGTTTTTAATGTCCAATAGTATTGGGTACACTTGATGTGAAAATGCATACTTTGCACCTTCAAACAGTATTATTGATTCAATTGTTTTGGTGCAATGTTCAATTATAAAAACTGATAACACTTGATTATAATTACATCATATTGTGAGAGATTTTTTGAATACACAACAGCACTACTCCCTTCTTCTGCAGACAAAAATTCCACCAAATCTTCTACATGTTCACCTACATAATTGGCAGATGTACACCACGAAGTCCACCTAATCTTTCTGCACATGAATAGCTGCATTGATAACAGTGCAAACAAATACAATCTGCAGTATTATAGCGTAATTTTGTGTAGAAAGTGGATTTTGCGCCAAAATTCAAGAATTTCGCGGCAATGCGGGTTGAAGGGAAAGTCGCGGAATTAGTTAAAATAACCATATTTTCACTTTATTTCATAAAATTTGCGCTTCACCATTTTTCGGGGTCTCTACCTATCACCTTCCAATGCACTGATCCCATTTTAACAGAGTTGAATGTAGCAAATGACTTAGTTGAACACACCAGTTGTGTGTAACGTACTGATTTTGCATACTAACGGTAAAGTATTGCCGACTGAAGACAAGACACCATAATTTATTTCCACGCAATGTTTAAGGTATTGTATTTGTTGGACTAGAATGTGCACACATGACAGACCAGAAATAAATACATCAGCACACTCCAAAATACATCAACACCTCTCAAAAAATAACCACACACTCAAAAAAACCAACACAACCAAATTTAAAAAACACACTTAAAAAAACCAACACACTTAAAAAAACCAAAACACTTAAAAAAATAACACACTTAAAATCAACACACTTAAAAAAATCAACACACTTAAAATCAACACACTTAAAATCAACACACTTAAAAAATCAACACACTTAAAAAATCAACACACTTAAAAAAATCAACACACTTAAAAAAATCAACATACTTAAAAAAATCAACACACACTTCTTAAAAAATCAACACACACTTTTTAAAAAATCAACACACACTAATAAAAATAAACACACTTAAAAAATAAACACACTTAAAAAAATAAACACACTTAAAAAGAAAAAACACTTAAAAAAATAAACACACTTAAAAAAAAATAAACACACTTAAAAAAAATATACACTCTTAAAAAAATAAACACACTTAAAAATAATAAACACACTCACTAAAAAACCCTCCCACTCACTAAAATAACCCACACACTTACTATGAAAATAATCAACACACACACTCTAACAATAACAAACACACTCACTCTAACAATAACAAACACACTCACTCTTAACAATAATCAACACATTCACTCTAAAAATAATCAACACACTCACTATGAAAATAATCAACACACTCACTATGAAAATAATCAACACACTCACTATGAAAATAATCAACACACTTACTATGAAAATAATTAACACACTCTGCTGGGGATATTTGTAGGTTACAAAACATTTTTTTTTGTATTTTCCTTCTTGGCAGGTAAATTTCATTGTGTTAAGTTGGTAGACAGGTAGTAGGTAGTCAAAATGGCGTTGTGACAATAAAATGCAATTTTCGTGATGTGTCTCAATCCGGGAGTTGGTGTTTTATTTGTGCTATCCTTCACTTCAAAAGAGTAAAACATTTTTGGTCCTCTGGGCCGGATTGAGATGTGTGCAACCAGATTCGTGTTTTAAACGGTGAACCTAAAACAAAGTGATACATTACCACGTGCGCGCGCATTTTCAACGGTCGCCATGGCGCAGCAAACAACTGATTTATAATTAATTGTATTTGATTACGTTATTGCCAAATTAGAAGAAGCTAACCAGTTGTTAAATGAAGCGGAGCAAAATACGGATAAACTTGAAGAGTTTGTGATAGTACTGGATGAGGTATCCTTAAAACGAGACAAGTTTTTAGCGAATTACTTTGCTTTGATCGCTGTCCCGCCAAAACCAGAGTCCAGATCTTTACAAGATATCAAAGATGTTTTTACGAGCTTTGAAAGTGTTTACCGGCATTTGCGTGTTCAGTATAACAGATGTACAGTTAAGATAGCCGACATAACCTCTCGCAGGCCAGATACAGTTACTCGTTCAGTATTGCCACGTCTACCTCTTCCAGTGTTTTCGGGCAACCGTGCTGAGTGGGCCTCCTTTTCAGAGCTTTTTAAATCCATGATTCATCAAGATGCGTCTCTATCTGATGTCCAGAAGTTGCACTATTTGATTGGATGTCTAAAGGGTGAGCCTACGGAATTGGTGAGTAATCTACCAATTACTAACGAAAACTATAATGTTGTGTGTTCAATGTTGGAAAGGCGGTATAAAAATTTGCGTGTTACAGCCACATTACATGTTCAGAATATATTACATCTGCCAAGAGTTGGTACCAGCCCTCCAGAATCATTGTTAAAATTTATCAATAGTATACAAGAAAACCTAAATGCCTTGAGTGCTGAAAAATTCCCAGTCTCTGAATGGAGCTTTTTATTGTTAAATATTCTTCTTGAAAAAATTGAGCCTTCACTTCGCCAAGAGTTTGAATTGTCTGTTGATCAAGATTTGCCAAGTTGTGAGTCCTTGTTAGCATTCTTGGAACGTTACGCCGTGGCTAATGAGAATGTACAATTAGTGAGCACACGCAGCATAAAAAATAAGTTTTCAGCACCCAGTATAAAGGTTGTTCCTAAACACATACAGAGTAAAGGTACATCACTTGTTGCTGTTGAAAATGACGTAAAATGTCCCTTGTGCAAGCAGAAACATCAATTGAGTAAATGTGACCAGTTTTTAGCAAAGTCTGTTCACGACAGAGTCAGGTTTGTGAGGGAACAATCATCGTGTTTCAATTGTTTGAAGCGCTATCACAGTGCACTAAAATGTATGTCAAAATTCACGTGCAGACAGTGTCAAAAGAAGCATCACTCATTGCTTCATTTCAGTCATGAATCATCTCGAGAGCAGCAGGCAGCAACCGAACATACAAAATCTGAAGTTTCTACTTTAGAAAACACTCAATCCCAGAGCCAAACACTACATTTGTCTAACCATCAGGAAAGACAAACTACAATTTTGCTCTCAACAGCCTTGGTACAGGTTACAGACAACAGTGGGCAGTTTCAGATATTAAGAGCTTTGCTAGATAGTGCATCACAGGTGTCTTTCATATCTGAAATATGTGTCCAGCAGTTAGGACTGCGCCGCCACAAAGACCAAATAGATCTAGCTGGTGTTGGGCAGACCCCTGTATCTGGATCAAGAGGAATTGTGCATTGTTTTGTCAAACCTAATAACTCTCAACACATAAGCTTTGATGTCAAAGCATCCATTTTGAAAGAGATCACACATCCCATGCTCAGAGTGCTGTAAGTCATCTGCAAGATTTAAAGTTAGCTGATCCCTGCTTCAATGTTCCTGGGCCTATTGGCATGTTGCTAGCTGCGGACATTGTGAGTGATGCAATGACTGGCAGGAAAGTTGTAGGTGAGCCCAACGCATTTCATACTGTGTTTGGCCGAGTTGTGAGCGACAGGGTTGCTTCTGAACCTGCTCCTAGTCCTTCTGTGTCATTTTTGGTAAGAGGAAATAATTTGGATGTTCATCTCCAACGGTTTTGGGAAATAGAAGAGGTGCCTACCACGAATGTACTATCAATGGATGAAAATAAATGTGAGGAGCACTACAAATCAACTCATACTCGAGACTCCGATGGTAGATATGTAGTACGTTTGCCATTTAAAGAAGAACAACCAGGATTAAGAGATTCCTTTCAACACGCACGTATCAGGTATGAACACCTGGAAAGGAAATTGAGCAGACACCAAGAGCTTGCAATTGCTTACACTCAGTTCCTAAGAGAGTACGAAGAACTGGGCCACATGTCACACATACCACATGTTCAGCCTACTGAATGCACACAAACTCAAGTTTGCTCAAGTCCTATCACAAATCCTGATGTAGCATATATTATTCCTCATCATGCAGTAATAAAAGATAGCTCAACCACTAACCTGTGTGTTGTATTTAACGGTTCAGCAGCAGCATCAAATGGCATTTTATTAAATGGTGTACTTTACACTGGGCAAAAGTTGCAAAAGGAAGTTTGTGATATTATCATAAACTTCAGAATGCTGCGTATAGTTTTTACTGCTGACATTTGTAAAATGTACAGGCAAATATGAATACATCCTGAGGATTGCAAGTATCAGTGTATTCTCTGGCGACCGTCTCCTCAAGATGAAGTACAGCTTTACAAGATAAGTACCGTCACTTATGGATTGTCAGCTTCTCCTTACCAGGCATTAAGAACGTTGAGGCAGTTAGCAAGTGATGAGGGGCAAGACTTTCCCCTGGCAGCTCGAGCACTCTTACAAGATGTGTTTGTGGACGATGTGGTCACACGGACTAACACGTTGGAAGAAACAGTCAAATTGAAGGCGGAATTAGTCTCACTACTACAACGAGGGGGATTTGAACTACGCAAGTGGACATCCAACTGTACAGCCCTACTTGATAATGTGCCTGCATCTCAGCGAGAAGTTCTGAAGAACCTTGATCAAGAAAGTAGTCCGGCTGTTAAGGTGCTTGGCGTTCACTGGTGCCCTGAGAATGACGAATTTACATATTATGTTAATGTACCCCAATCTTCCACAGCCAAAAGGGGTATTTTGTCAACAATTGCACGCTTATATGACCCATGTGGGTGGGTCACCCCTGTTGTCGTGTGGGGTAAAATATTGTTGCAAACATTGTGGACTCTGGGTTTAGAATGGGATCAGCCTGTTCCCATAGATATTTGTCAACAGTGGCTACGTTTCAAAGGAACACTAGACGTCCTAATTGAAGTGAAAATTCCACGCCACATTGACTGGGATGATGCAGAGAGTGTCTACTTTCATGGATTCTGTGATGCCTCTGAAAAGGCTTATGCTGCTGTGGTGTATGCTCGCATTGTCCACAAATCTGGAATTGTCTCAACCTTTCTAGTTACAGCAAAGTCGAAAGTTGCACCGTTAAAAACACTTTCAATTCCTAGGCTTGAGTTGTCAGGTGCTTTACTTCTCTCTAGATTATGGCAGTGGGTGAGTAAGATGTTCACTGCTAAGATTCATCCTATGAACGTCAACATGTGGTCAGACTCTTCGACTGTTCTGTCCTGGTTAAGGTCATCACCGCACAGATTTAAGCCATTCGTCACTAACAGAGTATCTGAAATTCAGTCAACACTGCCCCCCAGTTCTTGGCGCTATGTACCCTCAAGTTGCAACCCAGCTGACATAGCCTCACGTGGTGTGTTCCCCGATGAACTGATAAACAGTGAAGCCTGGTTTTATGGTCCTAATTGGTTGAAGAACTCTGAAGATACATGGCCTGTGACTAAAATCCAGACACCTGACCTGACGGATACTACTGAGTGCAAACGTCAAGGAGCACAAGTCTTAGCCGTTCAAGAATGTGATGTTAATTTGCTGGCATTACTGGAAAAGTTTTCTTCATTCTCTAAACTCAAGCGGGTGACAGCATGGATACTCAGAGCTAAATCAGCATTCATGAAAAGGTTTCATTGTAAATCAGAGTGGTTAAGTGCTGACGAATTGAAGGAAGCATTAATGTTTTGGATTCGAGTTGTTCAACGTAACCTTTTCTCAGAAGACTTAAAACTACTTGCTAAAAATTATTGTTCGAAGAAGTTACAGCACTTGCACCCATTTCTCTATCCTCTGGGAGTCATCAGGGTGGGCGGTCGTTTGCAGCACTCGGCGCTACCTGAAGAGAGCAAACATCCTATACTTCTTCCACGATGTCATGTCATTGTTAACTGTAAAACATTACCATGAGGAGTATCTCCATGCTGGACCTCAAGCAGTACAATATCTAGTCCAAAGACAATTTTGGATATTAAGTGCTAGACAGATTATTCGACAAAATGTGCATCAGTGTATTAAGTGCTTCAAGTGTTCAGCCAAGGCTCTCACACCTCTCATGGGAGATCTCCCTGCTGTGAGATTTTCTCAGGTACGTCCCTTTCTGAAAGTCGGCGTGGATTTTGCAGGACCATTTTCAACAAAGCGAACAAAATCACGGAAGGTTCCAATAGACAAAAGCTATCTGTGCATTTTTGTGTGTATGTCAACAAAAGCAGTGCATCTGGAAGCTGTAACATCATTATCTACCGAAGCTTTCCTGGCAGCTCTTAAACGGTTTGTATCATTGAGAGGTACCCCATGTGTTATATGTTCTGACCAAGGTACTAACTTCATTGGGGCAAGTAGACATTTGAAAGAGGTTCATCAAGCACTCTTCACTGAGCCATCATGGAAGGATATGCAATCTCACCTGCAAGATCTCAACATTGTGTAGCAATTTAATCCTCCAGCAACGCCTCACTTTGGTGGCCTTTGGGAAGCGGCTGTTAAATCAGCCAAACTACATATGAAACGTGTTATTGGAGATCAAATACTTACTTACCTTGGAGGAACTTGCAACCCTTTTCGCTGAGATTTCCGCTGTTCTGAACTACCGTCCATTATGTCCTTTGTCTCCAGATCCGTCAGAGTTTGATGTACTTACCCCTGGACACTTCCTTGTGGGAGCTCCTCTTGTCAGCCTGCCTGAACAAGACCTCAGCCATATAGTGAACAATCGTCTAGGTCGGTGACAGTTAGTCACCAAGTTAAAACAAAGCATCTGGAAGCGATGGAGTTCAGAATACCTCCATAACTTACATCAGAGAACCAAATTGATTGCTGTGGTTCCCAATCTGAAAATTGACACTTTGGAGTTAGTGAGAGATTCTGACCTACCTCCTTTAAGGTGGAAGCTAGCCAGGGTGACAAAGCTCTACCCAGGTAAAGACAGTGTTGTTCGAGTGGTCTCATTGAGAACTCCCAATGGTGAACTTTTAAGACCTGTTACAAAGTTGTCTCCCCTACCTGTTCATGATGACTCTTGAATTGTTGATAAGACTTTTGTTATGAACCTTTGTTTTGGTTAAAGGATTGTTTACTTTTTTTTTTTTTTCCTTTTTTGTGGTATTGTGTTGTATATTTTGAAAGACTCTCATCGTTCTTTAGGCTTATGTTTGTTGGAAAATGTACTATTTTCCGGTGGGTGGTATGTTGGGGATATTTGTAGGTTACAAAACATTTTTTTTTGTATTTTCTTTGTTGCCAGGTAAATTTCATTGTGTTAAGTTGGTAGACAGGTAGTAGTCAAAATGGCGTTGTGACAATAAAATGCAATTTTCGTGATGTGTCTCAATCCGGGAGTTGGTGTTTTATTTGTGCTATCCTTCACTTCAAAAGATTAAAACACACTCACTATGAAAATAATCAACACACTAACTATGAAAATAATCAACACACTCACTCTAAAAATAATCAACACACTCACTATGAAAATAATCAACACACTCGCACTAAAAATAATCGACACACACTCACTAAAATACATCAACACACACACACTCCAAAATACATCAACATACTCCAAAATACATCAACACACTCCAAAATACATTAAAACATTCCAAAATTCATCAACACTCTCCAAAATACATCAACACACTTCAAAAGTACAGCTGAGAAAGCACCACGAAGAGAACAATGTGGGACGAGCACCAGGAGCTGCATCCAGGAAGGGCTCGGACGAGTTGCGGAGTGTTGTCGGGGTGCTGCCAATAAAGAAGGTAGCAGGCTGCTGGCGAGTTTCACCTGATGGTAAATTATACGAGGTTTGTGGAAGGAGCCCCTACATAAAAATTATACTAAACATTCTGTAAGTACGCCCATCGTTTCCCAAAGCATTGACCCCATTTTAACAGAGTTGAATAGCGTAGTGAGTGACTTAGTAAACACATCAGTTGTGTGTAACGTATTGATTTTCCGTACTAACTGTAAAGTACTGCCGGCTGAAGACAAAACAACTTAATTTATTTCTACACAGTGTTTAAGGTACTGTAGTTGTTGGACTAGAACGTGCACATATGAAAGACTAGAAATTTAATGTAGAGTTGATTTTTCAGTATTTATTAATGTGTCACTGATATAAATTCTTTTTAAGAGTACTAGTGTTTTTGTGCCAGCCTAACCATATTGCTGGTAATAGCAGGTTTGTAGCCTCAATTGTACAAGGGAAGTCTTTTTCGACTTAACTGTCAAGTCAGGCGCTAGGGCATCGTGACGATTTGTTGACCTATGCTGAGTGAGTGGCGTATGTATAGGTTGTCCACTAATCACGGTGTGTAATTAGTCTCAAAGTTACCAGCATAACCAATACGCCTACATTCATCTGTAGGTACTGTAGGTGCAAATTAGCACTAAAAGTTACATTTGGTTATGTTTAAGTAATAACATATGAATTTATTCTGGTGCTATATTCTAACATGGTGAACCTACACCAATAGTGAAAAGCTAAAAATTGGATGGTAAAAAGTGCAAATATTAAATTGACGTATCGGTTCTGTAGTTCTTGACATGCGTGTACTAAAAATCGCAACATCTGATGCACCCAGAGGTGACAACCATTTACAGTGACAACCATTTACCAAAGCTTTCAGTGGTAATTTTGTAAATAAAAATAAAGTACATAGTAGTCTTCCATAGTTGACATACAAATCTTAAATGTGTATAGACAATCACATTACCTACTCGTTCGCAACTTCAGCATTTGTTGCTGCAGTGACAGCATCACTTAGAAATATATTATGTATACACATGCACCTCCTGTAAATTTCAACTTCAAAATTTGATATTGATTTTTGCTGCTAACACGAGAGTGGCAATTATCTTTGCCACTGTGTTTACACTGAAGCCACATTTGCACAATTCAAAAAACCCAAGTTGTTGAGCTACATTTGAAGAACTTAAGCATGTCCGCAACTGTGATTATTCTAAACAATATTTCTGAAAATTATTGTATCCTTTAATTTAAACGTCTACATAACAATATTTTCGTTAAACTACTACAACATGGTCATATATGGCTGATCAGTGGAAGAAGCAACACGAGAATATAAGTGAATGTGTCAAATCTTTGTACCACGGCCATAAACATCACTTCGGGTGGACTCTGTAAGTCTCAGCTACGGCTTCGGGCAAACAGCCGCAGCAACTAACGTGCTGTAGCATCTGTGCACGACGTGTCAACAATAAGTACATAGCACGCACGCATACTAACACATATACACTCGACCCCCGATTTTATGAACCCTGGATTTAACGAAGGAAGCGATTTTACGAATATTCTCTCAGGAACCCTCAAAAAGTAACAAAATTCTATGACAAAAAAATATTGTAAGGAATAAAACCGAAATAGTGAAAATCTCTTAAAAAATGTGGCAGTAACAGCTTAAAAACCACGTGCAGCCTGTGCCAAGCCAGCCGGCCTACTGCCTTTGCAACTACAACATATTAGGATCTATATGGAGACCATACTACAGACGGCACATGTGCATATGATCATTTAAGTGTAATACGGCCTCCATCTAGGTTATTTCTCCACATCTCCAAGTCTTATATAACTCTAACCCTGCGCCGAATGTGGTTACGTTCTTACACGAACCCCATAAATAATAGCATGAAATTATTTTTTCTTTACTGGAGCAACACTGTACGTACTTAAACAATTAACTTGATGCATAATTCACTTTAACAGCGCAGTACTGCATGTTGTAAAATGTGCATTTCACAAGCAAGGGCGAGCACAATAATCACGCTACCTATCAGTCACGTGTAGAAACATTTGTCTCCACCTTGGGTATATCGAACTTTGGAAATACATATGACGTTCGTGCATTGCGTAAAGATCGTTCTACAATTGAAATAACCAAAACCATACTCATAGCCATTGCCACATCCATAGCCATTACTAAAACTCCATGTCACAATCAACATAATACAACCGGATGTTTTGATTTATGAACCAATAAGATTTTGTTTCACGAACGGGAAAGTTTTTTGGCAACAAATGAAAATTTGTTGCTTAACTGTTGGCGGAACTGGCTTGTTGATCACGCACTGCGTGTCGCCCATGTGTAAAGGCCTATAACCAATTGAATACTTCAGAATTTGACTTTACGTTTCGGTTACTTTATGTATTTCGTCAATTCACAATACAAATGTAAAGTTAAAGTAACAACAGTTTAAAAATTATTAGAGACCAGTTTTTTGAAACGGAATTATTGGGATATAAATCATTATATATTTACTGTAAAAGCATTGATATGAAAATCATAAAAACAAATATTAATATTTTAAAAATATTTATTATAATATTTTTTTAGGACAAAAGCAACGCCATCTATTGACACAACTTAAATTTCATTTAATAATACTTCTACAACACCACTTACAAAGTTTTACAAGTACGTTAAAGGAAAACCCGTTACTTTTTCACAAAATCCCAATGCTGGAGAGCAAAACTGTTCTTAGAACTAAACATTTTTCGTTCTAACATACCGTACATAATCAGCTGGTTATTTGCGAACGGCCATCTTGACTATGACTTTAGAATTCAGTTTATCGGAAACATAAAGTTAAGGCTGCTTGACTTTAGTTATGGCGACGCAATTATGTACAACTTCATAAGAAGCCATGTATTGAAAGCTATTGTAAAGTCAAATGTTAAAGTAAAATGATTAATTTTTCAATTGTGAATAGGGCTTAAACCACTACATAAATAAATAATAAACGAATAGCAAATACCGGACTTAAATATATGTTAAAATCTGTGACAAGAAGTTTCCGTTTATTTACTTGAACTTGACTAGTTAAGTACTCAATGTGGATTGTGAATGGCTGTGCACAGTCTCTTGCATAGAAAAGATAAAAGTTCGCTAAGCAACTATGCTATGGTAATGGCTATTGATATTTTTATGCACGACTGTGACGCACACTATAGTTCTACAGGTAGTTAACTGATACTGTTATTGGTATTACTATGGATATTTCGATTGTAGCACGGCCTTCATCCCGGAACTACTAATTTATTTTTACATAATATATTGACTGTGAAAGCAATTATTTGCAACCAATTATAAATGTAATTTTTGAAGTTTTTAGGTAAGCAAGTCACAAAATTGTTTTTTTTTTTTGGGACAAGGATTGGTCATATCTACTGTTTAGCAGTGTTCTTTTGATTGTAAGACGTCTGCCTATTGATATAAATTAATATTTTAACTATTATTTCCTTTATTTTTCCATTAAATGCTACGGAAGTCGGGCTATTCGCTTGAGAGAAGCCACTCAGAAGCTCGGTTACATCTTTTTTTTTTTGACACAGGTGGGTTATATCTATCGCTGAACGGTGGGACGTCTGACTACTGATATCAATTTATGTTTCTATTATTACATTAATTAATTAATTTCCTGCAAAACGCTACTTTGCAGGAAAAAAAGCAGGTTTATATTTTTATGTAGGTGTTGGGGCGAGGGAGACAAACTGGCCGCTATCGATTTTACGTAGGTAGCGATTTTGCGATTGTGATAAGAGAAACCGTGAATAGTCACAAAATCGGGGGTCTAGCGAGAGAAAGAGAGAGAAAAAGAGAGAGAGAGAGAGAGAGAGAGAGAGAGAGAGAATATATATGTATGTATGAATGTATGTATGTGTGTGTGTATGTATATATATGTATGTATGAATGTATGTAAGTGTGTGTGTGTGTGTGTGTAAACACAAACAGGTCATATTATGCTCAAAATATAAAAAAGGCTGCAATTTTGAAAATATGACAAAACTATGAACTAAATGATATTCTCAATAGTAATTTCTCACAGATATAACATATTACACTGAAAAAAAAATACATGGCCAACACTTTTGCCACCCTCACTGTACGCCCCAGCACTTAAGGTTCCAGCTTGTTTGTTGACATTCTGTATTGACATTTTCACAAGCAACACGTATGCCACCCTACCGAGGGAGAACTTTCCTTTCGTCCTCTTGCCAACGTATAAAACTTGTGCACATTTTGTAACCCACATCAGGTTTTACGCTTTGTATTAACTTTGTTTACTTTTCTCTCTTAGATTTTGTGTTTCACGTAAAGTATCAATCATTGTTGTATCTGTTGTGACGTCCTTATTCAAGCGCATCTAATGGAATCATCCATCACTTTCATCTTATCGCTAGAGAAGTTTTCATTTTGGCACGGACTCATCGCAGCGCCCGCCAAGGTGTAGCCAGTTGACTTCTTCAAGCCAAGGGAAGTCAAGTGTGAAGTGCATGGTAGAGTTTCCAACCATTTCCAACTAATCACGCAGCTGCAATTGACTAGGTAAGACTTCCTCAGTGATAGAACTCATGCTAGCACACATGGTGGGGTAGCTGGCGTTCAAATTTAATTACACCCACTTCCCAACACTTCACAAACATCTTCCACTTAATCGATAACCTGCATGGCCCAGGGAACCCTGGCCTTGTACACATACACCAAGTTTCATGAAATTCTGAGAAATATTTCCTCAGAGAGAACATATAAAGATAAAAATTTTTAAATGGCTGCTTTTATGATACAATACATAAAGTGTGAATCTAATACATTAAAAAGTCAAAGTCACCTTACTAAGTACTTTGTGTGTACCAAACTTGATGAAATTCTAAAATACAGTTCTTTACATATCTCATGTGATTGAAAAATGTTAAACTGGCAGCCAATTTGAAAATATGAACACGACATAGACAAAATACATAAACGTTAAATCTGGTTACTAAGTACTACATGCGTAATAAGTTTTAAAAAATTTGAACCACAAGTTCAACAGGTTTTAGCAGGGAAAACACAAATGTATCACATGTCCACACACAGGCACACACACACACAGGACACACACATGTACGAATACACACACAAACACGTACAGACACACATGCAGAAACACATGCACAGACACACATGCACGTACTGACACACACACGTGTACGGACACACACACGTGTACAGACACACACACGTGTACACACACACGCGCATACACACACACATGCGCGTACAAACATATGCGCATACGGACACATGCACATGCGCGTACACATGCACACGCGCGTACACATACACACACACATTCAGACACATACACACGCGTACGGACACACACACACGTGCGTACGGACACACACACGCACATGTACTGACACACTTACTGACACACACAAGCTTACTGACACACACACGCTTACTGACACACACACGCTTACTGACACACACACGCTTACTGACACACACACACTGACACACACACGCTTACTGACACACGCATACAGGCACACACACATACGGGCACACACGCATACGGACACACACACGTACGGACACACACACGCATACGGGCACACACGCATACGGACACACACACGTACAGACACACACGCGTACGGACACACACGCGTACGGACACACACGCGTACGGACACACACACGTATGGACACACACACGTACGGACACACGCACGTACAGACACACACACGTACAGACACACACACGTACGGACACACACACGTACGGACACACACGTACGGACACACACATGTACAGACATAGACACACATGCACTGAAACACACATATACGGCACACACACACATATTCACAAACACATGTACTGACTGACACACACACACACAACCCAACTTTTACCTTTGAAGAGAAGGCTAAAAAGTGATGAATTGCAAAAAAGGTACAGTACACACAACCAAATGAAAGTTTTATTTGTAACTTAACAAAAAAGTTATTAATGGTAGCAAAGTGGACAGTAAACTAAACTTACCCAGTGCCCTGACAGCAAGTAGAACATCTGGCATGTGACTGTGGTGGTAGGCATAGAGGGCCTTCATGGTGCTACGTGGGCGAGTCAGCAGCTGTTAGCACCTCCATGTCCTCCCGACAGCGGGGGATGTACAGAGTGATGCATGTATGCTCCCAGATCTCCTGGGGATACTTGTCACAGGTGGTCCATGACCCATTCTCCAAGTCATAGCACTCTATCACAGCTGCAAAATGAAATGCAAAACTGAAAGATACACACCCAGACCACAACAACATTACACAAATCACAAAATCTAATTTCAGTTCAAACTTAATACCTATCTCTTAAAATTCATTCACATAAACCAATTAAAAATGCATTACAGTAAACCCTCGTTTTATCGGACCTCTATTCAGCGGACTTCGTATTTAACGGACAAAATCTGGCGATACAAAATTATTCCACAATTGGGTCTACTTGTCACATGCAGCACAAGACCTACCTGGTTATTGTGCTTTGGTGAGTGACATCAGGCGCGCGCACAGATAGCCGCGTAAGAAGGTAGACAGAGCTATTTTTTATCGCGCATCGGGGAACGTGCTGTGTCCGGTCAAGAATGATTGCCTACCTGAATTTTTTTTACGGAACTGTAAGATCAACAGCGCAAGACCTGCCTGGTTATTGTGCTTTGGTGAGCTACATCAGGCGCGCCACAGATAGCCGCGGAAGACGGTAAACAGAGCTAGTCAATCTCTCATCAGTGTTTTGACATGTCCGGGCAAGAGCGATTGTCGTGTCTACGTGAGTTTTTAACGCAGTTGATGTACGCGATAAAGATTACGCGTTTTTAAAAATGAAATAGTGTCTGCAACAGGACAGAAAATAAATAGAGTAACTTTGACATCAAGTAAAAAGTTGAACTAATATAAAAGTTAGAAGGCCGATGTTTCGGTAGCAAAGTTGTGTTGTGATTATGGTGTCAAGAAACAAACCGAGTCGGACATTTGTAAAGCAAAAAACTAGTTAGTTATGTGTTGAAATATGATGTTGAACAAAAAATGGCACTGTTGGACCCAGGAAACACGTGAAACTTGCTACCGCATCTTCACACGAGGCAATGTATTTTCAACAACGCTCGTGTTGTGTAAATGTGTGAGATGTAGAGAGATTAAATCTGCTGCGGACAAACTAGCGCAACACATGCCTTTCTCACGCTCAGCATTTTAGTCCCTTGCCCTTCAGAAATTCTCAACGACGGCGGCTAGATTATTATCTGACAGACACGGTATACGATACTGCGTCGCGATGCAAACAGCGGTAGTTTAGATGAACATTTTGACGCTAATCCCACTGTGCTAGATGTGCGGGGTTGCAAGCAAGATTGCTGAATGCGAGCAAGGTGTGTATCTAGAAGACCTTTGAGGTAAAGAGCATGAGACATTGGCGTGGTTCTTCTAGAGTAGTTGGTAATAGAGTTATCCTCGACTCAGCGAGTGACTACTGAGTGAGCCAACAAGGACGAACTCTACTTGCTAGCACAGGGTGTCATCTTTTACATAATAGAAGGCAAGGCATATATCACTCGCCTTGTATTAGATATCAAGGTTGGTACACAGGTTAATCACATGAAAGGAGAAAACAAGGTAATTCAGTTTCATGGGGTGTTTATATTCATTAACACAAGTTACAGTACTTGTCACAGCATAATGAATACAACGTTAGCTTTGGTACATGGTCCTTAATCAGAATTAGATGTCAATCACACTTTGATGACATACATTTTAACACTGGGGTCTCAATATGAGATACGGCAACAGGATACGACAATAACAATGATACGACAACTTGGAAATACAACACTAAGCCCACAGGACATATTATGATGCATACAATTCTACGTGGCACTCCGGTCCGTTCAAGTACTGGACAAAGATTAAGGCCTGATTCGTGGCCGAAACTGGGTAGTGATCATCTCTTTGATCCATAGCCTCTTACTTTAGGTGCTGCGCCGTCAACGATACTGGATTAACGAGCCAGACTGGGTTACTGCTAATACACGGCGATCTCTCTGATCCCGGGGTGAGGTTACTATATTCTGTAACTTTCAATAACTCTACGACACGGGAAGTGTATAAGAACACTTTAGGACGGGCGTTACCTAGGGGTGTGTCCCCTAATTCAATACGCGGCGCGGTAGATGTGCATGGAAGCACCACCTTTGTCCTTTCCCTCGGCACTGCCCTGGTAGTGTTAGGTAAGGGGAGTGAGGGACTCCCTTAGGCAAGAAGTCACCTCGGTAGGGGGTGGAGGGTTTCCCTTTGCAAGAAATCGCCTCGAGGTTGGTTGAGGGACTCCCTTAGGCAAGAAGTCACCTCGGTAGAGTGGAGGGCTCCCTTAGTCAAAAAGCCGGCTCCGGGGATTCAGGGGGCTCCCTTTGCAAGAAGCCAGCCCCTAAGGTGGGAAGGTGTAGAGTGCCGAGAGTCGGGAGCCAAGGGAGCTGCCAGCGTACTCTAGCAGGGGTGCCAGGCTGGTCCGGCCCAAAGGCCGAGCCGCTGACGACTATCTGCCGCCGGATGGTCATCACAGCCGAAGCTCAGCGCGGGGGAAGTACAAATCCCTGTGGGGATTTTTGTCCTCCCAACGGTTTATCATATGTAGAGTCAGGGTCGGGGTCGGCTAACCCGTCCCGCCCTGCTGTCCATCATAAATCCGTATTCTACCCGGCGGCAAGCCTCCAGATAGAATTAGGAACTCTCGAGTTGCCCCGAGAGCCCCTGGTTTTGTGATTGGTGGTTTTTCCTCCCATTTCCTGCCTGTGGAGGAATATGGGGGGAAGGAAGCATCTACGCTCCCCTTTGCCCTAAAACCGGAATTTTGAAAATTACAGGACTTGTTGCAAAAACGTCACGAGTTCCCGAGAGAACCCGGGACGGTTTTTAAATTAAAAGCTGAGGTTAAACCGAAAAGTTTCCCTGACATGACTGGACGTTTCCGGGTCGATGAAGACCTGCATTTATTATTATTAAGTGTTATCTGTAGTGTTTGTTTGGTTGAAAACATTAGTTGTAGTGTGCTGACTTTAATGTAAATAAATGAACATACTTAATTTAATTAATTTAGTAATTTAATAATATATAATAATAGTTGGTGTGAAATTTAGTAAAATATGTTTGCCGTTAGTGTTTTTATAGCTGACGACTATCTGCCGCCGCCGAGTTCTCATATGCCATCAGATGGCCGTGCAGTCACGAGACCGGGAACCTGAGTTCCCATAACTCGTTGGGTGTATCGTAAAACAAGTGCACCCCGACTGACTAGTTGCAAATCATTGAACCGGCGGCGGGGCGCGTGTATATGTTTTGGCTGGGTTCTGGACCCGTATTTTAGACTGGACGGAAG
>PNEQ01012145.1:0-17042 GCA_003012365.1 Medauroidea extradentata | reverse complement strand
AAGTAAAAATATTGCCAGAGTACATAATTCAGGTATGTAATAAATTATTATTACCAGTACGCAATTTTAATGCTACATACGTATATTATACCAGCACAAAAGGATATTCAGCACTGTTTTGACCTGGTGTAATAACACGAGTCAGCCAGATCGGCGACTGAAACTACCGCTTCTGCAGTGAGTAGATCCAGTCAAGTGGCGTGGAGGAGGACCGAGACGGGGAGACAGTCTATGCTTGTGAGGACTGTGAGGGATTGGAATGTTTTGGGTGAGGACGTAGTGACGAAGAGGAGTGTTGGTGGGTTCAGAATAGCATTGGAAATTATGGTGAACTAAGAGGGAGCAGGTGACTTGCCACCGGGCGGAAGTCCATTTGCGAGTGAAATTATTATTATTATTATTATTACCTATGCTACCCAGCAGGAATATTCCTAGTAGGTTTCCATAAGTGCCTCGTGAATACAAAGTGACGAATGTCACTACGTAAAAGTAGATAACCTGAAAACTATTTGGGCAATTTCCTAAAATCAACTAACGGAGTCAAGCACTTCAGGTCTGAATACTAGGCCACCTGCCAAAAAATCCAGGAGCAGTATTTGGTTATTTTTTTACTAAAAGTGTCAGAGGTAAATGAAGCAACATACAAAACATGCAAGAAAATATCCAAAATTCCAACAGTTACTTCATTATTAATTTAAATAAGATACGATTTTAGGGTCAGTTAAGTTTTATAAAACCAACTGAATTTTTTTAGGATTTTGAGATTCTTTTAGGTACCACTACAACCCTACAGAATCATCTGAAACAACATCCTGAGCAATTACATAAATAATTCCAGTCAAAACATTTTTTGCAAATCACTAAAAAACTCTCATTTTTTACGCAACTTAGAATTAGCCTTCAAGGTAAGTTCCTAACAGTGTAACTTATTTTGCATTGTATGTTTGTTTAAAAATTCAATTTACTTGATATTCGATTCGATATTCGATTAGAATTCGTGAATATTTCAACATATTCGCTTCGAATTCGCTTCGAAATGAAATTTTCATATTCGCCCACCCCTACTAACCATCATCTCTAATAATGGTATATCGCGATAATTTCTTGTGCCAACATACCCTTGATAACACTGTGGCTTCTTGCAACATATATTATAGGTAGGGGCCCCTGTTATACGCGAAAATAATTACGTGCACATCTGCAGTTCTGCTTCGTAGTAAGTGATTTGATAGTCTTACTCTCACGAGCCTTGAGATTCTACTGGCAAATCACAGACGTGTGTTTTTGTACGAACGTTATTTTAATTGGCTCAGTCAAATGAGATAATGTTCTTCACACAGACACGCTGCCAATAACCATGAAGCACAATTGGGGATGTGCACGGAAGGCACTGAAACAAACTGGGGCAAAATTATTTTCGCGAAAAACAGGGGTCCCCCCTAATTATAGGGTAATACATAGGGACAGGGAATTTCGTGAAAATATTTTTGCCTCACTTTGTTTCAGTACCTCACGTGCATACCAACAGCTCTGCTACGTGGCCAGTGATTGGATGCCGTAACACCCAGCGCGTGGAGGTTAAACCCGCAAATCACAGACGTGATGTGTCGCAGTTATCCGTGTACTGATTGGCACAGTCAAATGAATAACAATTCTACATAAAAACACTTTGTCAGTAGCCATGAAGTTGAGCTGCAGGTGTGCACGTAAGACACTGAAACAAAGTGGGGCAATAATCTCTTCACCGAAAATTCCCGTCCCTAGTGATATACGTCTGAACACAACGTAGTTGTCCGCAGACCAATAACAGGTATCATTATATTACAATAGCGGGATTCTTATTTGTTCAGTCAAATAGGGCAACAAGTCCACGTACGTTCAGCACGTCGGAAGCTTTGTTTATGTTACTGGCTGTCGTCTGTACGTGAAACTTTTACCCTATTTGACAGAGCCAAAAGGGAGTTCTGCTAGTGTAATGTGGGACTCTTCTAACTGGTCTATATACAAATACGTTGTGTCTGACAATCACCAACCCATCATTAGAGATAATGGTATAGATCACGACATGTTTTGTGCCAACATACCCTTGAAAACACTGTAGTTTCTTGCGACATGTATGATTAGGTGGTATACGTCTGGCACAACTAAGCTGCCGGCAGACCAATAATAGTCATCAAATATTACAACAGCGGAAGTTTTATTGGCTCAGTCAAATAGGACAACAGCTCCACGTACAAGCGAAATCTAGTAACATTTTCATAAACGTTGAAACTCAGCAAACATTCTAGTTTTCCCGCGATAAACCATCATCTCTACCGATCAAGTGTGTTGTAAACTGCAGCGTTTTCAAGAGTTTACTGGGCCAAAACATTTTCGCGATGAATATCGTACAATAGTCTTTATTGCAGTAGATATATTTGTTATTAGGAAAGTGTATCTGGCAAGGACGTGTAGTTATGATGCTAATGTAAACTAGCGAGACAATGTAACTATACTGGATGACCAGAAACAACCGCAAAATAAGCCCATGACGCGAATACTGGGCTAAATTAGAGACGAAAATGTTTTGTGGCAAAATGTTGCACGATGACATTTTACACATATGTCTTACCTATCTTACTACTACTGTTCTGACCTGCAGGTTCAAATCCCGAGCATTCCAAACATGATTATACGTTAACTTGACATAACATACATAGGGACTGGAAATTTTCGCAAATTTAATGACCTGTAAACTAGACTCCATTGTACTATGCATACTCAAGCCCCGACTATATGTCGACTAGCTGCTACTCACTGGAACAGTAGACAACAACCGAATATACGGGGCTCGAGAATGCGTAGTACAATGGATTCTAGCCTGCAGATAATTGAATTCGCGAAATTTTCCAGTCCCTAAACATACATAATAAAACCTGGACGTGAAGCTCAAGAGGAGATATTTCCCGTGCAGTGTTGCCACATTGTGCATGTAAAATGGCGTACAATATTTTTCCACTTACATTTTCGTCACCAAATTATCCTAGGATTCGCGTGGCATGCTTATAATGTGGTTGTTTTCAGACTACCCGTATACCTACAATTTTTCTCAACTACTCGGGCACAGTCTTCGAAGTATTAAGACGACCCTCTCGGGTAGGGCTGCAACGTCGAAGGTCGCGGATCAAGGGCGTTCACGTGGCAAAATTTCAAAATTCTATATTAGCACGGCATAGTGATCGTTTGTAGACAAGACACTTGGTTTTTGTTATTACTATATTCCCGTATCTTGTGAATTCTGACTTTGGCATGCTGCTATGGAAAAACTGTGAGAGTTAAAAAAATGTTTACAAGTGGAAAATGTAGTCGCAAGTAACGTATATGAAACGAACACAATGTCGTGCAAATATGAAAGTATGCATTTTTGCCACGTGAACGCCCTTATGGCGGATTCACAACGACACTTAGCGTGCGTACCTACGTAACGGTTTAGGGATTGTATTCACAAGGCTACAGTATCCTGACATGCACAAAATTAAATTTTTCTTATTGTAAAACATCAGTTGTAAATTATGGCACCTTAATAGCTTTGGAACGAAACAATACACAATAATTAGAGACACTGGAATATCGCGAAAATATTTAACATAGTCTCCAATAAACTGTAGTATCTCAATCGTGTCACGTGTGAACAGTTTTCTGGCAAATCACACGTGTTCTGTGTTAAAACTGTACAGTTATAATTGGGTATGTTGAAGAGGAACACAGTGATTCATATAAACAATACCAATATAGGTGCAAAACCTTCAGTGTTGTACCTAGCATGTCGGAGCCTAGCAAACTATGAACTTTTCCCGCGATTTACCAGTGTCTCTAACAATAATTTACGACAAAAATAGGAAGTATTTGAAAAACATTTCATAAATTAAATTTAGTATTACATTCTTACTGCACTTTCAAGTTGGTACGAAGTAAAGAGTTGACTATCTGTTTCTACTCTAACGCACGTACGTACGCCGAGTGTTGGTTGTGAATCCAGCTTTATACTCGAGACAGCTATGTCACTGCCCACGCGCGGACAAGGCGAGGCGGTGCGGTAAGCTGCCGACTTTACAACGTCGCAGAGTTACTCCTGCAGACATTTACTGTCGTGAGCGAGGGAGTCCGGATGTGGCGAGGAGAGCTACTATCGTAAACACAGGTGGAGTGGTTTTAGAATCTGCCCAGGCAGGCAGTAACACTTCGGGATACTCGGGGCAAATGGTCCTCTGCCGGCCGTTTTAACTGTCTGCCTCCAGCAACGCAGATCCTGTGAACCCCGCGTAAACTGCGCCGTCAACTGCTCCACTTATGTGTGAATGTCGTTTATAGTGGCGCTACTAAAGTTTACAACGTATAGGTTATCTCCTTCGTTTTATTCGATCCCCTTCCCGACCCTACGCTGCACAATTGTGTAGAATAAAGTCCTTGAATGTTTCTTGCAATGGGACAGAATAACGTAGTGTACTATTACGGACATACGCCACTGCAATGTTATGCCGTCTCAGAAATATTGTTACGACGTCGTTGTTATCCTGCCTTGTGTTCACTATTGCCTTCGTCCCAGTATCGGCTGTGCTGTCTCAATCGTGGTGTCCTGAGTTTTACAGATTATTTTGTTTTGTATTACGACTTTTATTTTTGAATGTTTATTTTATTTTCCTTAATTGTTGTTGACTAATTCCTAGAGCCCACGATTTTTCGCGAAAAGAATTCTGAAACAATTTGTTGCAATGCCTCATGTGCACATATGCAGCCTTGCTTCATTGGACAGTGATTGGCTGTTTTTAGCTCTCAGCGTCTAGGGTTCTGCCCGCAAATCACAGACGTGTGGTGACGCAGTAACCTTGTCCCTGTTGGCACAGTCAAATGAGCCACGTCTGTGTAATAGTACATTCTGCCAGTAACCACGAAGCAGAGGTTCATATGTGCACATAAGGCACTGGAACAAACTGTTGCAAAATTCTTTTCGCGAAAAATCGTGGGCTCTACTGATTACTTTATGATATATTTCATGTTCTGTTGTTTTGGTTTATGGATGTGTTAACTATAGCCAAACTAAGCTTGTTTTCTCATGTTCGGATTTTCGTTCGTAATTTTTTTTTTTTAGCCTCATTATAAGATTTTTGGGACGACATAAGATTGCAATGGCGTATGCCAACAATAGTACAGTATGTTAATCGTGTAGTATGTCAGAAACAAGACCACACGAAATGGGTTAGCACTTATCGTCACAGTGTCCAATTTAATATGTGTCCTGAAACAAATGGCAAGCACACCACGCGAACACTGGACGAAATTAGAGACGGAAATGTTGATGGCAAAATGTTGTACGATGAGATATGCGCACAATGTGGCAACATAGCGCTGTAGTTGGTCCCCTCTTACACTCCACAGACATCGTACTTATCATATTACTACTGTTATTACCGGCATATTGTGTGTCCATGTTAAAATCTCGAGCAGTCCAAACATAGTTTACGTTTATATATATGTAAAAATATTCGTTAGATAAAACATGCGTTAAAGATACGTTTAAACGACGTGACGTACGTAAAATAATACCTGGACGTGGAGCGAAAGAGGGGGGACTATCTCTGTGCAGTGCTGCCACATCGTGCACGAAAAATGTACAACGTTTCGCCGCTAACAGTTTCGTCTCCAATTCAGCCCATGATTCGCGTGGCGTGCTTACTAAGTGTTTATGTATGGACTACTTGTATAGGACAGTTGCACAGGAAGAAAAAGGCCTATTGTAATTCGAGTTGCCTTCGCATAAAAAAACAACATCTTAGTTACCAGTTAGTGGACCGAGCGCGTGAGACGTGTTGTGGCGTGGTACGGAAAGTATTTTTCTTGTGTAAATATTAAAAATGTTTCCAATGCGTTTATCAACGAAAATGAGACACGCTTTAAACTGTGTCCCTATAATTTAAAAAATCACGTTTGCTAATTAACAACATTATTTCCAAGCTCCTCAAAAAAATGCTAAAAATAACTTTTTCGCGTTGCTGTAGCTGAGAAAATATCAACCGTAATCGGAAAACTAAATCATAGAAACCTGCATTGGACTTTACCACATATTTTCCACAAATAAAATAACAAGGCTATCCCTTGAAGTCCCATTGAAAAACACTGCGCACTAGTTTAGTACTCCGCGCCTAGAGGCGATGAGTAGGGCCACGATTTTGTCGCGAAAAGATTTTTGCCCCACTTTGTTTCAGTGACTCACGTGCACATCGGCAGTTCTGTTTCAAGGTTATTGGCAGCGTGTCTATGTTCAGACACGTTTCTCAGTTGACTGCACCAATCCGAATAAGATTATTGTTAGTCTGTACGTCTATAATTTGCCAAGGTAAGTGAGAGTAAAATCATCCAACCACAGACGAAGTAGCAGAGCTGCAGGTGTGCACATGACGCATCGAAACCAAATGTTGCAAAAATCTTTTCGCCATAAAATCGTGGCTCTACCGATGAGGTGTTTGACGGAAGTGTTATATTCGACTTATCACCTTCCCCGTCTCCGTGCCTCGAACGTAAAAAAAGCTAGCGTCCTCTAACTCTTAAGATCATTACGGTTGTTTGTTAACCTTCAGAGCTAATAATATCCCACAACCCACATTCCTTGCTGATTCTGAAGGTACAAGTGAGTGTGGTAGAGATGCAAATATGGATTCTGGTAATAAAACTGAAGTGCTGCAACACCTGTATAATGCAACATAATTTGTGTCTTAAGAGGTTAACATAAATAGTGTTGTTAAAAGAAACCACTTGTAAACATTGGCAAGCAAGTAAACTGACTTGATTTGACAGTATGCATTAGTCAGTTTCAGCATTATCTATCAGACTACTTTGGTTGTGCCAAGAGATATGTATTCTCTTTTGAACACACATGTCATATGGTTGTGTCAGACGAATCCCACTCGATTCTACCAAATTTTTTTCCCAGGACGTGTTCCATATTATGTTAATTGGTTTTTGGTCATCTCAGTTACAAACACAGTGGTTAATTCTCTTGACCAAGCAGAAAGGAGTTCGTAATATCTTGACTCCGTGATTCAGCAGATGAACCAGCCCATCATCAACTCTTCTATGTTGCAAGTCTCACACTCTCAGTGGCGAGTTATAGCCAGACTGATGAAGCTTGTGCCTTCACGCTGTAAAATGATAAACACAACATGTTTATGACACGTGCACGTCTATTCGCTTTCCCGGCCATTTACGACTTCTCGAAGAACCGCTGTTGTGGCTGTTACAAGTTCGGATAGCTATTTGAACATTGTAAAGTGTGTTAATCTTGAATTAACTCTTATTGTTTTACGTAACGTAATTATTTAGAGGATGTAACGCCCTCGGTAGTTTTACAGCATGGGAGGTGAGAGATTTTTCTTGATGGTCGTTCTTTCTCAGCGGAACAAAAAAATTGCATGTTGCTGGTTGTTGCGCCTGTAAGGCTGAAATACGCAACTGATATTTCAACTGCCTATTCGGATTTAACTGCCAACCGTCAAGGCCACTTGAATTCCACCTGCTAGTATTCATATGCGGCGAGTGTTGTTTTTATTTTTTTTCGCCTGGGCGACCAACTTGGTTACGAAATAGTGGCCGGCCGCGGGCTGCGAGGAGAAAAAGCGGACAGAAAAGTGCCGAAGTCGGCAGCCTTTTAAGGCGCGCCCGGGTTGTGCGCGAGCTGGGGGCAGCTGACTTGTTGCGTGATGCGTGAGACGCGACATGCGTTCCACACAGTAAAAAAAAATATACTTTTACAAGAGAAAGTTCGTAAACTAATGTCTAAACATTTATCAGGCCAGGCTCTGCGACAAGAATATCGCTGGTCCTTAACGTGGTCTGAATTCTCCAAGATACCTGCGTCGTCTAGTAGGATATCGTTTTATGAGCAGAGTTTTTGCTGTGAAACAAAATAACCTTCGAAGCCCTGTCACATTTTACAAAATATTATGTACTTTTACAAAACAAAGTCGTTAAAACTGATTGCCAAAAGTTTTTTGTGGCACTTTAAAAAATTGTTCTTAAATGTAGGCTACAAGAATTTGCTTATAAATTTGCACTTATTATTTGTAAACATACAAAAATGTTTGTAAATTCAAATTCTTGTTTGTGCATTTACAAGTATGACCTATAAAGTTTACAGTATTTTTGTAACCCTATAAAAATATTTTTTTTTTGGAAACTAGTTTCCGAAGAATTTTTTTTTGTAAAAGTACAATTTATTTTTGCTGCTTAGGCAGTGCGTCTTTTTCGCGGTGTTGATGGCGCTATACGCTATAGGCAGCACAGTAAATTACATAGCACTGTAAAATATTTCCTAAACAATATGAGAAAGTTTTCACCCATACACACTATGGGTAGAGATGATATATCGCGAAAATGTTTTGTGCCAACATAGCCTTGAAAACAGTGACACAACGTAGCTCTGTGCAGACCAATAATATGCATCAAATATTATAATAGCGGAATTTTATTGGCTTAGTCAAAGAGGGTAACAATTCCACGTACAGAGAAAATCCAGTGAGCTTTTGATATGCTGAACGTGCGTTGAAACCCAGCAAACAGTCAAGTTTTCCCGCGATAAACCATCATTAGAGACACTGGTAAATCGTGGGAAAAGTTGATTGTTTGCTAGGCTCCAACATGCTATGTATAACACTGAAGGTTTTGTACCTACATTAGCTATCGTTCATATAAAGCACTGTCCCTCTTCAACATACCCAATTATAATTGTACAGTTGTAACACACAGAACGTGTGTGTTTTGCCAGAAAACTGTTCACACGTGACACGATTGAGATACTACAGTTTATTGGAGACTATGTTAAATATTTTCGCGATTTTCCAGCGTCTCTAACCATCATATCTAACTATGGGTAGAGATGATAGTTTATCGGGGAAAACTTGGCTGTTTGCTGGATTTCAACACACGTTCTTTTTATTGGATTATTACAGGCTTTTTGTTGTACGTGGAGCTGTTACCCTATTTCACTGAGCCAATACGAATTTGATACTTCTTGTTGGTCTGCAGACAGCTAAGTTGTGTCAGACGTAGGACATCACCCAATTATATATGTCACAAGAAACTACAGAGTTTTCAAGGGTATGTTGGTCCAAAACATTTTCGCGATATCTACACATGTATGATGTAAGACAGATTGTGTGTGTTCATACTGGAGATTAGTGTGTATCAATCCCACGTAGGTCTCAGCATTACCACACAATGGCAACTAATGTGTCGTATTGAGAACTGGACCATATTCGATACAGGTACCTATGTATACACACATGCCCTTTAATAAATGTTAAAATGTTTAGGGCCAAATTATGCTTTAAAAGGGACAACATTTGCGCTGATGTAAAATAAATTAGGTACATGTTTAAGCTTCTGCTTTCATATTGGTACAGCAGTTGATTGTGTATGAGGTAATCTTTTCAATATTTTACTTCGTATTTATTTGGTTTTGTATTTTTGGAGCAGTCTCGGGAGGAGCCATGACCCCTGTGGACTGATCCCCTCTGTATCCGTCTTGCTCACATATACGTTATGTTATCAACAGCTAAAGTAATCCTGGCTTTTCTTCTTTCTTTTCTTGTTTAATTGTGGGGTTTTCTGTGATTCGACAACATTCGCTCGCAATGACGTATGTTAATAAAAACTGTTAATTTTATAGTATTAAGCTATTGCAGGAATGGTTCAAAGATCGCGTATAATTTAGGAATGACACACTTTAGAGTGTCGTCAACGCCAGGTTTTTGTATGGACGTCTTGTATCTCGCCACGCCCACTTGGGTCGATGTTTCCCTCCACAACTAAATAGGTTCATGACGTGATCATGTGTTCGGGTCGCGCCTTCGTAGTCCTTCGTGTGTGTTCAAGTATTTATCGCCCTTTGTGGAGGAAATGAAGCGGGCGCGCCGTGAATGTTTTAATCGCGGCTGGCGTATATTTATCCTAGTATGCAAATCAGCGCTGGAGGGTCCCGCTCAAGCAGCCGATTAGCATTCATTTACAGACGTCCCGTCGGGAACAGCCCGCGGCCATCAATTAAGTAGCGATCACACTGACATCGCCAAGGGGGTATTTATTCTCGAGACGTCGTACCAGTCGCAGCTGGCACATTTAGGGCCGTATCTATAAACGGCTTTCGAATGACAACCAACAGCTCACCAATGCTTTCTCTATGGGGATAGCAGTTGGTTGTCATTCGAAAACCGTTTATAGATACGGTCCTTAGTATCTGTTGTGCTGTGGTTCGACTTGCGACACTATGTAAACCAAAGTTGATTACATTGTGTCCGAATTACCTTTGTCAAACAGAAATTCTGCTCACAGCCGAAGTGTTAGACTTTCCGTGTATTTAGTTAATGTCACAACAACAATGCTTCCGCACTTATAGGCTTCTAACGTGCAAAATACTACCAGGCGACCACTTTAAGGGTCAAATGCATTAAACCATAATTTTATATTTTTATGAAATATTGTTAGTTTTGTAGACGATGCTTGTGAGCACATTTTATTCTTAAGAAACAATTTTAGCTCTCATAATTTTCTCATAACGGGGTGTCAAAGTCAAAATTTGCTTCTTACGCTGCCATACAAATAGTGAAAACCAACTGACCTACTCAAACAAAAGAATTCACTGTGAACTTACATCCCATAATCTATGCAATTAAATATTTAAAAAAACACACAGCGCTACATTTTGCATTTTAAAAAAAATCCCAAAAGTATAGAAAAATGTAGCAAATTCAGCATTTTTTAAAAATACAAAACAAGTTCGCGGGATTTTTGCAAATGTTTTATTACGTAGCCCATAGTATGTCATTTCTCTGCGAATTATTTCACGTACGTAAGTCAATTGGTTTGCACTAATTGCATGGCAGCAGAACATACAAATCTTGACTTTGACGCACCGTCACGAGAAAACTACGCCAGCTAAAATTGTTTCGTAAGAGGAAACTGCACACTCACAGGCATCGTCTGAAAAACTAACACTATTTCATATAAATATAAAATTATGTTTTTATCGCACGTTTGAGAGAATTATTTTTTAAAATCCATACGAGAGTCAAAATCGTAAAATTGCTTCGTAACTTATTTGCAAATTGGTTTTACTATGCAATGTAATTTTTTCCTCATTCTGATGCTCTGTGGACTGGTGCGATTAGCTGTGCTGACCGATTTAAGTAGTCTAACAGCAAAGACAAATATTAAATATAATCGCTTCTCGAGCTAGGCTTCTTCGACTTTCGATGGTTCAGGTAAGAGGAATTTGAACAGCACTGTAAAATACATCGTCCACGACTAAAAAGGCCGGAGTCACAACTTGGTTTTTTGAAATTTACACCTCCTTATAAATCAGTCGAAGAAGAATCACGAGCCCTGTCTGCAGCGCGAGGTAGGGGGCTCGTCTTAAACTTCAGCTACGAGGCTTTACGAGCTGACGACGAGGAATATCGTCCGAGGGGAAGTTGTTCACGACTAGGGCGTGTGATACGACACGGACACTCCACTTGGAAGCAGACATCCGACCTCTTTCGGCTACCTCCGCGGGGGGCGCATTAGACTCGACCAATCTCAGCGGTCAGGCAACCCGTCTGTGAGCAGCTGGCGAAAACCGTGCAGCGCCTTGCTCCCCTAGACGTTGTTTACATATACCTGTTTAAAACATGTAATATATGTAGAGGCACGAGTGTTTTGCGTATTGATTGTAGGTCAGGTTGAACGCCAATAACCTGTATATCACTGTAACTTCCGCGATTAGACGGCAGCTGTTTTGACACAACTTTGTAGGTTGCAAGCCAGTAGTAAATAATAAAATAATCCGCGGGGCTACCCAATTGTACGGTTAGGAGCCAATGGTTATTCGACTTTGGCCAGTGTGTGTATAGGACTGAGAAGTCTAGATTGCTACCAGATTAATACGCGAAATACTCGTGATTAGAATTATATGTAGGGCTAGGAATATTTCGCGAGTTAAACGACCAACATGCTTAGAATCCATTATCCTGTGTATACCGAAGTTCTACCATTTGTCCATTACCTGCTACTTATTCAGACAGTAGTAGACAATGAATGAATAGACGGGGCTTGAGTATGCATATAGGACATTGGATTCTAGCATGTAGGTCATTGAACTCGCGAATTTTTTCTAGCCTTAATTAAATGAAGGCGGGGGGGGGGGAGTTCTTCACCACCTCAACTTGTCCTCACACTGACGCCCTTGGAGTAAATGTGGCGGCATAGAGAAAACGTCCGCTTCACTACAGGTTACTAAGTACGAGCTAACATGTCACATGAATTCAGTATAACATGCGTATGTTTGTGACGTCATTTTAATAGGAGAGAATGAGAACACCAGTGAGCACTTATAAACTCTCTCGTGTGGTAATGTGGAAGAATACTCTCTTCAGAAAGTATTGTTTAAATTGAGCCACAGCCTGAGGATCTGTAGTAAATTACATGTTTCAGAATCTCTCAGTTAACATTCTAGGGTAACACATCTATATAATTATATAAATTATAACCATATATCATGTTTGTAAACGTGTATTTCGTTAAATGTTATCGACCTCCGCTACTAAACTGTTTCTTTTTATACTTACTTTCGTGTATGGCAATTCGGGATAAAGTAAAAACTTTTGAAACCCTAGGTAGTTATTCCTTTTCGTAGTATGCATAGTTTCCGGCCACTTTTGAATATTAACAAACCTACCCAATCAACGACCATAGTTGCATTGTTCCATAGAGTTAACATCAAATGTGATTGCGCCCCTTTGTTAATTTTCCTTTTTTGTAAATGCTAAATGCTCTTGTTTTTTTTTTCAGTCGTTCTTAAAGGCGTTGCATACACGAAAGCCCCGGCTAGTGCGAGAATATAAATTTATATGTTAATTTTAATTAGCTATGTTTTAGTACTTGTCCAAACGTACAGTATATTCCACCACTACATTTTTCACATTTCATTGCCCACATTGCTATGGGAACCTACAGGCAGGATTTTTAATACCCTGAAATCTGTGAGCAAGTGTTTTCATGCAAAAAAAAAAAAACTATTGAGAACATCTAATCATAGTTTGTCTTAAATTTTTATTCCTCTTTCTTGTCTTACATTTTTATTCCTTTTTCGAAATTTATCTCTTCTCAGTGCAAACTTTTTTTTTCGGAAGTAATATTATGAAAGGTGGACGAAGTTTACATACGTTGTGGTGATCCGACATTTGATGCCCTCTTCAAGGTCGTCCGTATAGGTTGTCACGTCTGAGTCTCAAACTCGAGAGTAGGCTGCGCCTATAACAAAGGTGCGTTTTGCGCTCACGTTCGCGACGTGTTGCATATACTGACCTGTGTTTACTGTGAGGATGATAGCGATGACAGCTCACCTGTCGGGCGGCAGGAATAGCTAGTTGCCATCGAGGAACGCCGTCCCCCGGGCGCTCCTTATTTGGGTCAGGAGTTCGCCGTGACGTCGCAGCCTTGTCTCCCTCGCCCGCCGCCACGCCGGCAGGTTGGCACTCCCGTGCGACGGCGTCCCTTCTACCATCGCCCTCCTTTTGAACTCTCATTTGATAGGACACCGGATTCGATTCCCGGTTCCCGCCATCGTGTTTCCGTAGTTTCCTGAAATGGTCCCAAGGATTGAATGGCTCCTTGAAGGCCATGGAGCAGCGGTTGGCACAGTAACTAGAGCCTCCCACCAAGACGGTCCGGGTTCGATTCCCGGCGGTGTCGGTCCCGGAATTTCGTTTTTGGAAATCGGGCCGGACGATGTCACTGGTGGGCGGGTTTTCTCGTGGAACTCACGTTTTCCCCCGACCCTTCATTCCTGCGCTGCTCTATACTCACATCATGTCATTCCTCAGTAGCGCTTAAGGGGCCTACCTAGATAGACTGCGTTTGTGTGTATGTGTGTGAGGCAGGAGCTGCAAGGTCGCCACTAACCTACTTGTGAAATGCCATTTCGCCTCTCCGTGCGAGCTACTCAGATGACGTCCAGTGCTTTACTATTATCCTTTCTCCCATGGGACTTAAAGTGGTGACCAAATATTTTACTTGTGAGTAGCACAGTTAAAAGTCTAACGCTTGTTTCTATAGTTGTGTTTTTCGAATACGGTTGTAGTTTGTTCATTAGAAAGTAGTGATAAAACACTCGCCTCATTCGGGAGGACCCGGATTCGATCCCCAGCTCCAGCCATCCTGATTTTACTTTTCCAGGGTTTTCTGAAGTCACTCCAGGCGTAGTGCAAATCACTTACTATCACAAGGTAATTTGTAGGCCTAGGCCTACTTCTGGATTGGTCCAACAACTATTTGTTCTGTAGAAGTAACAATATGTTCTGTAAAAGCAATATTATCTTTGCTCCTACAGAACAAATTGTTGAAGGGAAAATAACCAGATAGTACGGCGAACCAAACATCTCTGTTGTCCCATTTTAAAGGAAGTACGACAACTATAAAGCACTTTTCTTTCAGTGAAAAATACGCCGCCCAGTGGTGACGCCCGCCACGTTTCCTACATGCAAGAATTGGATTCGGCTGGCCTTATAACTCTAACCCGGCTCCTGGGTGGTGGGGAGGTGGTTAGGCATAGGCGGGTGATATGACTACTGTAACTTGTCTTTGTGGTCCTTACATGATGGCAAATAGTTCTTGAATTGAACGTTATACTAAAATTACAGTGTACAAAATAGATTATAGTTTTAATTGAGTCATCTCATTTTATTAAAATTAGAGTAGGGTAATTTGTGAAACATAGTGTTATTCCAACATAAATCCAACAAATTGCCGATATATTCAGAACGATTATTCGAGGCCTGTGACTCCATTGGTAGGGCCCAGTAGTTTTCGCGAAAAGATTTTTGCCCCACTTTGTTTCAGTGTCTTACGTGCACACCTGCAGCTCAACTTCTTGATTATTGGCACAGTGTTTTTTTCAAAGTTAGTATTCATTAGACTGTGCCAATCAGTACATGGATAACTGTGACACAACACGTCTGTGATTTGCGGGTTTAACCTCCAGACGTTGTATGTTAAGGCATCCAATCACTGACCACAAAGCAGATATGCAGGTACGCACGTAAGGCACTGAAACAAAGTGCTGCAAAAATCTTTTCGCGAAAACTACCGGGCTCTAGGTATAAGTAGAGATCAGAAATTTTCGCAAAAAGAATTTGCAACACATTGCTTCATTAAATTCCGTGCACAACTGCAGCTATGCTTCACGGTCAGTGATTGGATGTTTATACTCTGAGGCGTCTTCATTTCTAACCGCTAATCAGATACGTGTTGTGTCACATTAACTTAAACCTGATTTGCTTAGTCGATTGGGCGACGCATGTGCACAAACACACGCTGCCCAATAACCATGAATCAGTGTTGCAGATGCGCAAGGGGCGTCCAAACAATTTGTTGCAAAATTATATTCGCGGAAATTTTCTGTCTCTGCTTATACCACTTTACCCGAACACCACTGATATAGAAATTAGAAATTCCAATTTTTACCCTAACTGCAAGGCCGTCCAAGGATAAGAATGACATACTCGTGTTTCGATCTTCTTGGATCTCTTCAGGTAAGGGCAGGTTGCAGATTTCAGCAAACACCTTGCGACACAGTTTACATATGCCCGTGAACTTAGAGATTGGCGTGAAAGGTACAAGGCAACGTGTATACTGTATTATCTGTGTAACATCAAGCTGCAAGGGAAGAGGGGAATGAAATAGGTGTTTGCCTCAACACCTCTTCTATATTCTGTCAGTTTGGATCAGCCGCTGAGAGTTGAGAGAGCCGAAAATTACCCGAGTTCAGTCGATGACAGGTTGCGGCTTCAAACACCTGTGCGAGTAATGCGCTGTTTTCATGGCCGGAGCACGGTTTGTTTTGACGTGCCCTGGAGCGGTGTGAGCCAGCAGAAATACCTCGACAACGTCTAGGCAGAGTCATCTGACATTCGGTAAAGAATGAATAAGTTGGGCTTTTCACGGTGGCAGAAGTGTGTGAACTGAGCTACTCCAGCTGCTTCAATATGCAGGGCTGTGGAGTTTTGTTCAGCACACCATTCTACTTGTTTGTTGTGCCTAAGTCCAGGAAACAATTATGTTAACGCCATGTGTAAAGCTACTGACTGTTGGTAAAAATAATTTTTGCACCAGCTTGTTTCAATAATTTACTTGTGCAACTGTACCAGTGCTTCATGGTTACTTACATTTGACTGCACCAGTGAAAAGAAAGTTACTGCGACACAATGCATCTGTGATTTGGTGGTAAGAGCCCAAGACGCTGAGAGTTAAGGCTGTTCCAGTGCGCTGTCAGATCGACATGTCAGTAATTTCAATTTGATAGGTCAAAAGCGACTCGCATACCTTCCACGAACACGTGGAGCACGTCACAGAACGCGTGAACTTGCTATATTAGCCACCGCGCTTCAGAATCTCTCACACTCGCCTTTAGGCGCTGTTGGAAGCAGGATCTACGTTGCTCTCCCTTCCAAGCGACAACAGCGCTCAGCGTATTGGAACAGCAGTGGTGGCAAACTTTGGTACTATGTAGTCCCTATAGCCGAGCCGTCTAGAGGGAGGAGGCGGGGTGGTATCGATGTCTGCTGTCTGTCCTCAGTTGTCACTTGGCGAGTGTGCGGGGAGGGTGGGCATTGTCCTAGAAGGGTGGAGAGGGGGAAACTCGTCAGACCACTTTGCACCAAGCCTGGCCTGTGTGTAGAGAGCGATTTGGGAAGGGTTTGAAGCTTCCAGCAGGGCTAGGATGTGGGAGTGGGTATGCCGTAAGGGGTGCGTGAGCCGCTCTACGACATAGCAGTGGATTTCTTCCAATGACTTTACCAATAATTGTACAGAACTCCGTTAAAATTTTTACATGAAATAAGTAATACATTTTTCTCAATCGGTGTTGTATCGTAGACAAAGTGGTCACATGACCAGATTTTGATGTACTACAACGGGTGACTTTTTTTTTGTCGAGCCAAAGAATGAATATCTACGAGATCACGAATTCCACTCCA
>PNEQ01012144.1:0-10760 GCA_003012365.1 Medauroidea extradentata | reverse complement strand
GTATGCCCTGCTCGATGTACTCAGGTCTACCATGCTCGATGTACACAGGTCTACCCTGCTCGATGTACTGAGTTCTAGCCTGCTCGATGTACTCAGGTCTACCCTGATCGATGTACTTAGGTCTACTCTGCTCGATGTACTCAGATCTACCCTGCTCGAAGTACTGACGTCTACCCTGCTTGATGTACTCAGTTCTTGTCTGCTCGATGTACTCAGGTCTAGCCTGCTCGATGTACTCAGGTCTAGCTTGCTCGATGTACTCAAGTCTACCCTGCTCGATGTACTCACGTTTACCCTGCTTGATGTACTCAGTTCTAGTCTGCTCAATATACTCAGGTCTACCATGCTCGATGTACTCAGGTCTAGCCTGCGCGATGTACTCAGGTCTATCTTGCTTGATGTACTCAGGTCTACCCTGCTCGATGTACTTAGGTCTACCCTGCTTGATGTACTCAGATCTACCCTGCTCGATGTACTCAGGCCTAGCCTGCTCGATGTACTCATATCTACCCTGATCGAGGTACTCAGGTCTACCCTGCTTGATGTACTCAGGTCAGGCCTGCTCGATGTACTCAGGTCTATCTTGCTTGATGTACTCAGTTCTTGTCTGCTCGATGTACTCAGGTCTAGCCTGCGCGATGTACTCAGGTCTATCTTGCTTGATGTACTCAGATCTACCCTGCTTGATGTACTCAGTTCTAGTCTGCTCGATATACTCAGGTCTACCATGCTCGATGTACTCAGGTCTAGCCTGCGCGATGTACTCAGGTCTATCTTGCTTGATGTACTCAGGTCTACCCTGCTCGATGTACTTAGGTCTACGCTGCTTGATGTACTCAGATCTACCCTGCTCGATGTACTCAGGTCTAGCCTGCTCGATGTACTCATATCTACCCTGCTCGATGTACTCACGTCTACCCTGCTTGATGTACTCAGTTCTAGTCTGCTCGATATACTCAGGTCTACCATGCTCGATGTACTCAGGTCTAGCCTGCTCGATGTACTCAGGTCTAGCTTCCTCGAAGTACTCAGGTCTACCCTGCTCGATGTACTCAGGTCTAGCCTGCTCATGTACTCAGGTCTATCGTGCTTGATGTACTCAGGTCTACCCTGCTCGTTGTACTTAGGTCTGCCCTGCTAAATGTACTCGGATCTACCCTGCTCGATGTACTCAGGTCTAGCCTGCTCGATGTACTCATGTCTACCCTGCTCGATGTACTCACGTCTAACCTGCTCGATGTACTCAGGTCAGGCCTGCTCGATGTACTCAGGTCTATCCTGCCCGATGTGCTCAGATCTACCCTGCTCGACGTACTCAGGTCTAACATGCTCGATGTACTCACGTATAGCCTGCTCGATGTACTCAGGTCCAGCCTGCTCGATGTACTTAGGTCTACCCTGCTCGATGTACTCAGATCTACCCTGCTCGATGTACTCAGGTCTAGCCTGCCCGATGTACTCAGATCTACCCTGCTCGATGTACTCGGGTCTAGCCTGCTCGATGAACACAAGTATACCCTGCTAGATGTACTCCGGTCTACCATGCAAAATGTACTCAGGTCTAGCCTGCTCGATGTACTCAAGTCTTGCCTGCTCGATGTACTCAGGTCTACCCTGCTCGATGTACTCACGTCTAGCCTGCTCGATGTGCTCAGATCTACCCAGCTCGACGTACTCAGGTCTTATCTGCTCGATGTACTCAGGTCTACCCTGCTCGATGTACTCACGTCTAGCCTGCTAGATGTACTCAGGTCTACCCTGCTCGATGATCTCAGATCTACCCTGCTTGAAGTACACAGGTCTAGCCTGTTCGAGGTACTCAGGTGTACCCTGCTTGATGTACTCAGGTCCACCATGTTCGATGTACTCAGGTCCACCCTGTTCGATGTACTCAGGTCTACCCTGTTCGATGTGCTCAGATCTACCCTGCTTGAAGTACTCAGGTCTAGCCTGTACGATGTACATAGGTCTAACCTTCTCGATGTACTCAGGTCCACCCTTTTCGATGTACTCAGGTCCACCCTGTTCGATGTACTCAGGTCTACCCTGTTCGATGTACTCAGGTCTACCCTAATTGATGTACTCAGGTCTACCCTGTTTGATGTACTCAGTTCTACCGTGCTACAGTTAGCCATAAGCAGACGAAAAACACGAAGTGCGCGTAGAACGTCAACAAGCACAGGCTCTAGCATGTGTACACAAAGTAAAGTCATGTATGTGAATGTTTGTACAGTACTGAGTACTCATTTCTAGTACGCAATTGTAATGTCATATAAGTATACGGCACCAGTGTAAGGGGATATTCTGCACTGTCCATTTTTGAATTCGCCACCAACATACAGCTCTTGGGGTCTTCGAACGCTCGAAATAAACCGTTTTACATCGAACGACTAAGTAAATCCAATCACGTGATCAATACTACCGAGTAGATTATACCTACTACGTTTTTGTATGCGCCTCTTTAGAGTATTGAGTAAAGCCTGGTTCTCATCCACGCACGTAAGGTTTTTATATTTGGATCTACAAGTGCTCAAAAGAGGATTTTGTTCATGCAGAAGGTCGGTAGAGAATTTGTAATAGTTTATTTGTTTGCAACGAATCTTGTAAATTAGTTTACATAAAAAAGAGGAAGTATTTGAAAAACATCATTAAAATTAAATGTAGTTTTACATTATTTCGGCTACTCTAAAGATGGATTCACAACGACCGCTTATTGTACGTAGCACACGAAGTAGGAAGTTTATCAACTCTGTTAGGTACGTACGCACGCTACTCGAGGTTGTGAATGCTTGCAAGAACTTCAGTGTTTCTTCTTTAGGGCGGTTGCACACGCTACGGGTTTGAACGTACGGAAAATATCCGTGCGGAAAAATGTACGGTTGTCGTCCGTGATTAAGTTCTTCGGGAGTTACTAACGAACTAGTTGTGAATTGGGAGGTCGTTAATGGATCAGCAAAGTGTAATTGCATTGTGAATCTTACACCGGCGACGAAAAAGATGTAGGTACATCGGGAAATTGGGTACATCCAATAAATCAAATGAGGGAAGAAGTTGTCGCATTGATGAATTACGCAGTGACGAGAATAAATTCTTTAATTATTTCCGTGTGTCGGTATCATCATTCGATGAATTACTTGACCGCCTGAAGGACCTGATTCAACGCAGAATACAAAACTGAGGAATTGTATACAACCTTCTGAAATGCTAGCAGTTACTCTGAGGTGAGTGCTGTGAAAGAAGTATAACACAATAATATAATGTTTGGATGGAAAAATGTGTTCTTGGAAATTATATGAATACTACTTGTGATACAACTTTGGACAAAGTAAAGTGCGGAACAATAGAATCTGTGTTTGGCCATTTGAGTGAAAGCATAGAGTTGCTCTCATAACTTGGCCCTACAACTGATCAGTACGAGGGCCAAGTATTTAGTGAAAGTTGTACGACCTATGCAGTTAGACGAATAATTTTTACAGAAATAATTTAAAAAGTTTGAAAGGCATTTGTTGCAACAATTCCAAAAAAAAAAAAAGCTGACGTCGTATTATGCCACGTCTGTGGTCTCCAAACACAGTTACCGGTGAGAGGCCATCTTGCCTAATGCGATTGTTACAGGCCCGGAAATTTCGCGAATTCATTCGAGGAAACTCTATGTTATATTTCGAGCTCCTGTGTGACTAACTTCCTTGATTGGGCCACTGTTCATTCAGCTCGTCCTCGAGGACTTTGGACCAATGGAAAACCTGCGTGAAAACACTCACTGACTTCCGCGTTTCCTTGTATCATGTACAAGTGTGTACGCAGGACTATGAAGTCCAGTTTGCAAGGCGTTGAACCCATGATATTTCCGGGCTCTCTGTGTATATTTGTTTCTCGATATAAGAAACTTACTATTATGTATACCTGAGAAATATATAAAGTATCTATATTATTAAAATGGGCAGAACAGTAAAATAGGTAACATAACAATTCACTTCCTTTGATGAGTGTAGTGTTTGTGTCTGCAGATTGCGCCATATTGCTGCTGCTCCCTCATCATCGGTCATCAGCCCTAAATGTTGCTGTTGTCTATGTATGTGCCACTTACTGAAGCCATACAAATAATTACAGTTTTCAAAATACTATAATTTTTACAATATTCTATTAATCGCCGAAATTGGTCTTACTTTACGTTTTTCCAATGTCAGGTTCATCAAAATACGTCACATTCACGCGAACACTGGCGCCTTCCACTACACCCCGTGCTAATTCTAAGAAGAACAGGCGTACCAACAACATTCTTCAATGAAACGAAAAATAATTCGCTGCTCTTCAGGACAGTCTAGTTCTGAACTCTGCAACAAAAACATCTCGAGAGTGAGGAGTGGGAGTACATCCTTCCAGACGAACACATTAAATAAGTGTTTCAAACCGTTATGGGCCAGCCAAGTAAAACCGTTTATTGTTCATTTATATTATTGAAAATGTAAAATAAATAATTATAAATATTCTGGTAAAAAAAAATACAACTAAAATATATAATAAACAACTGCCATTTCTTTTTCGACAGTCACTTGTTTTGTAGCGCACATCATGACAGAAAGATGTTTGTACACAATCCGGGTTTGTCGTATATTATCAATCAACACTGAGAAAACAATTTTGTTGGTGCAAACAAAATTTGTTTGAATCAACCAAATAATTTGTTTGTGTAGGGGCAATTAGATATTTGTTTGCTCGTACCAAATGATTTTGTTCCCCTCGATTTGTTTGAGGCAAATAACTGAATTTTGTTAGCAGTACCAAATATGTAGCTGGTCATAAAAATATTTCGTTGGACATATTAAATGCACACGCAATACTTCAAGAACTAAAAATAATATATTTTATAATCTTAACAAATTTCTGAAATTTTGAGACCTAAAAAAAAGTATGGTTGGACCGAGATTTTATGCACTATCCCTTCGCTCGTTTCTTTCTAGTCCTGTCCTAACCAACTTTTTTTTTTTTTATAAAAATGTTAGGCTCCTTGGCGAGGTCTCAACATCGCCAACGAGCCAAACATCCCCCCTTTACAGCTATTTAGTATTTGACAATTCCCCAGTTGTGACAGTATGTGGTGACTCTGACAATTGAAAAAACGCTAACGGACAAACACAAATTTTACACCCAGCCAGACCTGGGAATCGAACCCAGAACCCCTCGTATCCAAGTCGGTCGCACAACCAACCGAGCTACGGTGCTCCTGTGAATGTAGGATTGTTATTTGTATAGGAATAGTTTGGCCTAATATTAAATTACGATTGTACTGCTTTATTTTCAAACATTTTTGTCTTCTGTCTGCGATAATGTAAATGACGTCAGATAATATTACCAAATTACTGCCGTGCACCGCAGCACAAAGCACGAGACGTGCAGCTGCGGTATTTTTAGTCAAGTTTATAGCATTTTCCGTTGTGATCGATCGAATAAACAACTTTGGAATTGTTATAGCTAAAATTAAGATACTTTGATAATGCTGATTAACAGTTTAGACGTCCTACTTGTCGCACAAGCTTATACTTTGAAAGTTGAGGTATACAGCGTTCGCCATCTTTTCGCTCACGCACGCCAGCCTGCCATCTTCCGCAAGTCAACCAAATGGATTTAGTTTCGCCAACAAAATCATTTAGTCCATCGAAAAAAAATTTTTGTTTCAAATCACATCACTTATAACTAACAATATTATTTTGTTGACAAGCTGTAACAAGTTGTTTTTTTACACAAAATATTTATTTGACGTCCTATAGTAACCAAATATACGTTTGGCACAAGCAAAGTATGTTTAAATGAATAATTTGGTAGAGGGAAATAAATAAATTTGTTTGAAGGACTCCGAGTTTGGTCTTATCAACAAAATATTGTTTAGCTGAAGCAAACGTCACCCAAACAAATATATTTAGTATAATGAAACAATTCTTTCTCTCAGTGAAGATGGATAGAAATGTTTCACTTCATGTTGGCTCGAGTCATAGTTCAGTCTAGTACGTAATTTTACTCTAAACACAGTCCAGGGTATGTTTCAGTTGAGGGGGGGGGGGTGTTTGTCCTCCAGTGACTGCTCCAAATAATAAACCAAATAAATACCTAGTAAAGAAATTAAAAAATATATTACTTAAGACTTCTTCTAAAGCGTTACAAAAGACAACACGGCATTAACAACACGATCATGGTTGCATGATTTTATGCTGCAGCAATATATAGAACAGATAAAATACATAACTTATTTATTATTTCCGTAATACCAAATGGAACGTTCTAGTTTCTATATGCCAAAATTATATGCGCTAATTAGTTTGATATTTACAAAAATTAATGTATGTGTTTCAAGGGTCCAGTTATAAAACATGTGGAACCAGAATGCTAAATTTGTACCTAATATTTATATCAGCACAAAAATTTTACTTTTAAAGCATCGATTTCCCTTAGAATACCACAATTTCTTAGAGCGGTATATTCAAAATGTTTGTTTGTAAACTCCTGAATAGCACAATTTTTATTTTCGAGGCAGGATACGCTTGTGGTGTGTACTTGTTAATTAAGACACCCCCTTTTCCCTAGGACCCAGAGCTGTGCCGGTCCTGGGGCACACAGATATAGTCGGCTGTAGAGGCTGTGACTAGAGCGACAACGGCTCTCCTAGTAGACCGTTGTGTCGACCTGCAAGCTGTGTCTGCTCCAACATAACCTCTACCGCTGTATGCGTTCATCTTCACGCTCTACCTGACATCCCAGTGTCATGAGAACTCAGGCTAGGAGGTTATTATTACACGCACACATAGTCACTTGCTGTAATACATTACATAAAGTAATGTTTGATAAATTGTTTATCTTAGCGGAAAGGAAGTGGGCGGAGTTAAGTACGACCGCCGTAACATCAGCGCCAATAAAACACAATATTCTCGGTAACTTGGTGAACTACAGACAAACAACAAGGGGGTCAAATATCCAGGCGAGTGTCCAGACCTGTTCTTCTACGGCCGTGGTCTGCAGCACATTGTCTATACGTTGGTTTAGTAATACTTACATATATTATAAGTTCAGTGCTTGTCACTTCGATATTATGAACACAGTACGTTTCGTTTCACTGCGTTGTTTTGCTTGTACGCACTCTTGATTTATTTATTATTATAATTATTTTTTTTTTTGGAGAGCAGTGTAAGTAAAGGATTTATTGAGAATCTGTCACGTAAATATTCGAACACGAGTAGATTTCACTCGAACGTAAGTTTCGAACTTCTGAAACTGAAATGTTGGCTAAATAATAACTTAATGCATTCTTATGATTCATGAAGTTCTTGTAATCTACGTGTTCCAGTGAATAATCTTAAGACTTCTCCATAAGGGAGCCTACTATACAAGTATTACATTGTTTAGTAAGTGACCTAATAGTTTTAAAAAAATCAGTCTGAATAACCCCAAACTTTAAAACAATAATTAAATATATTTGTGACTGAACTTTCTTTTTACTCTCTTACTGAATTTTTAAAGAAGACTGGGTATATTAATAAGATGTGTATTGTTATTTATTATTTAGCCTATTTTATTACTAAATTATTGTTTTTTTGTGTAATCACATTTAAAAATTTTTGTATGTTACATGTAACAATGGTCTGTTCTGATATGTATTTATGTTATCTAATTGCTTGTATTGTACTAATTGAATTGTATTATTGCAATTATAAGTTGGACTTGCTGTATACACTTGGCCCATCTGAGCTGGTTATGTGTTTTACGTTGTGCATATTAAATAAATAAGTAAATTAATAAACCTGCACTACCCCAGTGAGATTACGAATCCGCTTCATGTCTGAATACAAGTGCACACCCACCTACAATAAATATGAATTTGAATAATTTTGAAAAAATTACGTGCGTACCGTAAATTTATTCTATACACTAGCAATACTTTTTTTTTAACTTCAACTGTTGTAACATTACCAGTAATAATTGTAGTGTTTACAAGACACCGCTCGAAAACATAGTCACATTTACACGTCTACATAGGCCTATTTCACAAATGCTCCACAAAGCTCGGTTTAAGTTCAAAACTTGTTTTTCTAATAAAGGAGATTAGACAATTCTTCACACCCTATGACATTTGGTACACGAATATTTCCACTTTTCGATTTTTAATATGTATTCCTGTCATTGAAATTATTTTGGTTTTAAAAAGTTACAGCAACGTGAAATTTGGTTCCAAATGCGAACAGTACATTTTACTAACTCGTTGCCAATGTGCCCTAACCTTCTTAAATGTTCAAACAATTGCTCGTCCAGTGCTCACTCATAAAAGAAATCGTCATAGCATACGATAATGGGTAGGAATATATTATTTTTTCCATTTTCAAATTTTCCTGCAAGTGAAATTATGTTATTTTTATAACGTAGGCTTATCATAGACATTCATACCAAACGCAAAACCTATGTTTATTTAACGACTTGTTGCCAACATTATACTAACCTTTTCATATGCTCAAATGCTCTTCTGATGCTTACGTCTACAAAATCTTATAAGTTTATGTCACTGGGTAGGACAAATTTCTGTTTTCTATTTAATGTGTTTTTTCTGTTACTGAATTGATGTGGTTTCATAATTTTGACTCAACATAAACATTTATACCAACTTTTACCCAACCTTCAACGCACCATTTTAAATTTCCAAAAAATGTTTTATCATTGAATTTAAGGGTATTTTTTAGATTAAAAATTATAATTTTATTTACAGTGTCAATCAATTCCACAAAAGTGCCGTTTTTCATTCTTTAAATTGACACACTTCTTTAGGCCAACGTTGTCTTTGTGTATGTGTTGAAACTCGTTATATAAGCAATAGATTCCAACTGATTTCTAACTGATTAGTTGAGATCATGTAACACTTTATGTAGAAAAATATTTAGGCTATATAGTAAGAACAATCTTCAACGAAATAGTAGGAAAACTTTACAATAGCTGTTGTATTTCAACCTATATTCCTCTGAAAACCAATATAAATCAGAGATAAGAGAAATGTGCAGATGTAGCATTAGCAGCCTGTATCACGGCCGTAGAAGAACAGGTCTTGACCATGGAGTGGCATCTGCCATACATTTCAACAGTAATCGTGTGAAGCCGATCATTTTCGAACATTTTTGAACTTCGCATGCGCAGGACGTTATTTTTCATGAGTCGCCATGATTAGGGTGGCAAAACAATAACAGAAAGCAATGTAATTATGTAATTTGTTTACAAAAATTCGCGCAAGTTCTCTATTTTAATCGTACACAACAGTTTAAAATTGCTTCAGAAATATAAATAAAACCGAATTAGCTCTCGCTGTGTGTGTATACTTTATAAACTTGATGAATTTAAATAAAAGTTTCTTACCTGTACAAAGATAATCCTCCGCAACGATCGAATCTGTTTGTAAGGCCAAGAGCTGCACAAACTTTAGCCATAATGTGTAGTTAACAAAAAACTAAAACATTTTCGTTCAGCTCAATGCTATGTTTACATGTTTTTGCCACCACGGAAAACAGAGCCAAAAAGTACGGCATTCTCGGTAACTTGACTAACTACAGCCAAACAACAAGGGGGTCAAGCAAAATACATTGTTAGATAGGCGAGTGTCCAGGGGGCTTATTCTGAGTTTCGTGGTTACGAAGCAATAGTCGGTATGAAGCAACTGTGCCGCGGCCTACTGAAAAAGTCGTTTCCCTTCCAGTCCACAAAATCCGTATTCTGAGTTTTAGTCGGCACGAGGGCCAGCGCGTTCGGGTATCTTCGGCTCTAACGACTTTTTCAAGCAGCGTGCCAAGATGGCGGGCACTGCAACATTCTGGTGTATATGACCGTTTTTCTTAATTTTAGGCGTTTTCATGAACTTATGCATGTGTCAAATAATATATAATATTAATGTTGATAACTTAAAAACATTTCCTCAGCTCAAACGGGTAATAATACGCAATTAAACGTTTTTCGTTTAAACACCGAAGCATTCTTCTCATATTTTCTTTTTGGAGTATTTTTCGTCGTGTAGCGGTAGCGGAGTGGGCTAGCGCGCATGTTTGTTTTTAGCTATGGTAGGATTTGTGGTTCAAATCTCGCTCGATTCTTTACTTTTTTTAAGTTGTTTTATATGATGTGTTATAGTCGTACGTGATTTATTCTTTTGTAATAAATTGCTTATTTCATATAGAATTTTTGTTTCACTTAATTTACTGTTATTATACAATCTGACAGAATGAAGTGGATTGCTAACAAACGTAAATATTTTTAGTACATAATAATTATAAAACCTGTACAAAAAGCGTCCTAGATAGTATATTTTTTATTGAGTTGACTAAATGTTCAAAGCTTAGTCTACAGTATTTACGAAGATGTGCATTTTCAGTTCGTATTTTCAATTTTTTTTTTAATTGTGGGAAAATAACAGCAATTATGTCCTAACTTCAGACATGTGCAAGTGTTTCCAATAGGCTCTATTGATCGGAGAAAGAAATATATATGCGTGTATTATTATTATTATTATTATTATTATTATTATTATTATTATTATTATTTAACGTAACGTATGCGTTTCTATACCATTCGTCCGATTTCGATTAAATTTTGGTGGGTTATGCGTGCACCCTCGAAGGTTACTGACAGAAAATTTTACATATCATGGAGGTAAGAATAGAATAACATGTTAACAGTTATTATAAAAGAAAGGGAGGGGAGTGGCGAAACAGAGCAAGCAGAACGAGGGATACAAAAATTTA
>PNEQ01012143.1:0-16869 GCA_003012365.1 Medauroidea extradentata | reverse complement strand
ATCCCAGAGGAATTCTGTCCGTTTGGTCAACCAAACATGAGCAATGACATATGTCCACAAACCAATACATTCTTATTGTCAACTCCCATTACAGCAAATAATCTCCTACAGCTTACAGCCAATTATTTAAATCAGTATTTTGTAGTGCAGAGTAAATTCAAATGTAGCGTAATTTTTTTATAGGAACTACAGTGTTTTATATCTGAAATTAATTTCACTATTTCTATCCTTTCAAGGCTGAACTTATGAAGTTAAATATTAATTTTTGCTCTGACGTACATTTCAAACAAGAGCATTTGTACTTATTTTCTGCATGTTTGTACGCTACTGCAAATCCTCTTGTGTGGATCTTACCAGAATCCTAGTAAGTTAGAGGATAGGCCTAACTGTACAAACTAGATGTAGGCCTATATTGATTTCTGAAAAACATAAAAGTTCAAACCAGGGTAGGAGAGTGGTGGGAATGTTGAGCAGGTTTTGTGTGGTAAAATGTTTGTATTAATTTAATCTTATAAGCAGAAAGTTCTATTGAGTGTATACAGAGCATTACATAGGTCTAAGCAATAAAATTAAAAATTACTTACTTGTCTGCAACTTGTAGTACTGGGTGGGTTGCACTGGTTTCCACATCACCTATGAGAGGAGTCTAAATAGGTACAGTGCTCAATGCGTTAACTCTTTATTTTACATGGCGAGTTTCCCCAGGAGGCCTATTAAGCCATGGGACGTAAATACCAAAATTTTAAGATATATTATCACTTCGTTTATAGAAGTTTCGCCTCCAGCTGACGTTTTATTTTCTGCACATTTTATCGTTCGAACTTGACATACGGGTTACTTCGCAACACCAACAATGTTTAATTAACATCAGAACAATATTTACTGAGACAGTACATGGTTTTCAAACAATTATAAACTATGTAAATATTCCGTCGCCTAACCTAAATCCACTCTGTCAATTGGCCGTACTATGTCCTTAAATAAATAGCCAGCATGCCCACTATTAGGCTAGGTGAATATTTGCTGTACACACAAAACAACTCCTTTTATAAAACAGACATGCAATTTTTACAGTGGATAATTATTAATACTGTTGCACAGGTAAGTTATGCTACGATTATTATTGTCCTCACAACGAATGCACAGTAACTGTTTGCTTCGAAAACGTCTAAAATATTCGTTGCTGTAAAATTCCAGTGGATTTTTTTAAGTTACGCCCAAACCTTTGAGCTAAATCAAGAAATTACGTCCGCGCACTTCACAAACTAACCTATCAAACACAATTCTTGACCCGCCATTTTTCTGAAAACTCCACTAGAATCCAATTTAGGGTGGTCTCTCGTCGACTAGATTCTCGCACTTTAAAAGTAGTGCGAAACGAATGGACCTTCCCACTATACTGAACTGTGCATACGAAAATCGCAATCTAGTAGATTCCTACACTTGGAAACTAGTGCGAAACAAGTGGACCTTCCCACTAGATTCAACTGTGCATACGAAAATCGCGATCTAGTGCCAATTTCTAGTATTAGTGGACACTAGATTCGTCTCTGCATACGGCCCAAAGGAACATCTACTATTTAGTTACAAAAGTAACACGAGATCGCAGCAGACTACAGTGTGCGTCTTGTAGAGACGCGGATAAAATGTCGCAAAAAATTTTAATTTTCGTGGACAAGTAGTTCCATAAAAAAACGCAAGACAACAGCACTTTCATTGATAAAAATGTTCGCTGTATTACGTTTCCCGCGTGAATATTACTCCGTGCTTTACGACGCTCATATGACAAGTTGTGTTAGATGGATTCAGCCTTGGAAACATGAGCCCGAGTGTGTGTCGGGTCTGAGCCGTTCGCCCCATAACCTATTGATATTATTATTATTATTATGCTATTATTTGTGGTGAAATTCTGAAATATAAGCACGCTGCAAAAGTAAAGACTCTAAAAGAGAGGTGTGAATAGTTTTGGTTCGATTCGACGGCGTTAATTCAACTTTATAAATTTTAATATGCAAGCCCGAGTGTTCCTCGGGTCTGGGCTGTTCGCTACTTAACACACGCCCGATATACACTCGGGCTTGGGATTCAAAGTGTTAAGAAATTAACAATATACGATGTTAATACTCCGAGGTGGTGGTTGAATTATTTCTCCTAGGTCATATTGACTTGACTCTTTGAGAGCTCAGTAACATTTTCCTTCTTTCGCACCCAAAAAATTCTGATTTTGATTTTTAGATATTTACATAAGTTTAATTTTAAAACAAAACTGCTTAAGGAGACTCGGATCATTTAAGGGAAACAAGTGTTATTTTTAAACGGTTTTTAAATTCGAATTTCGAACATTCTTGAATTAATATTTAGATATTTAAGTAAGCTTTATTTTAAAGCGAAATCCACCTCGATATCTGACCAGGTTTAGTAGATACGGAAGATTAATGGCAAACATATTTTAATTTTTTAAACAGCTTTTGAGTTTGAATTTCTTAAACGCCTGAAAATTGTTTTGTGGTATTTATACAAACATAATTTTGAAGTGAAAATCACCTTGATATCTCGCCTGGTTTAAAAGGAATCCAAGATTGATTAAAACACATTTAATGGTTTTTCACCCCTTAATTTCCGAATTTCAAAAAAAAAAAAAATATATATATATATATATATATATGCCAATAAAAATTTCTTTAGACAATATTTTGAAGTAAATAAAATATCGGTAGCTCTTCAGATTGAGATGTCTGGGATTTGCTGAAAACGGACTCCACCCTTTTTCACCATTTTACTTATCGAATTTCGAAAAATACTTTATTAATGGCTGCCTACAAGATAAGGGGAAACCGCCCAAAAATGTTCATGTTTTTAGGTCTAGTAGTTAGGGCTGTGTGTTTATGAGTGAGTGAATGAGTGCATGGGATACTTAATTGTATGTCTGCATGGAATAAAATAATGTTTTTCGTAGTAATAAATAACATGCTAATCTGTATAGAGAAATGTAGATAGAAAAAAGTGTGTTTTGCCATTTTAGGGTATTATTATGTTTGTATTAAATGTGGTATAACGAAACTACCATTCAGACGTTTTCTGTTTCTGAGGTGTATGCTCTTTCGATAGATGAACACAACGGCTTTTAGTAGTTTGGAATTAAATGCTTACTTTAACAAGTAAACTTATTTATAACAACTAAGCGTTACATGCTACGCTGTAAAAAAAGTGAAAATTTACATGTACAAATGTTTGATAATTTTACAAATTTGTACATGTAGTCACGTTTACAAATACCGAATTTAGAAATCCAAATATTACTATAAACTCGAGATTAAACTACACAGACGTACATACATATTTACCAGAAATTTTACGTTAAATTGCACTTTCAAATATACATATAAAGAAATTAAGTAACATTACTAGTAATTTTTGGTTTTATTACTGTACTGTTATTGTATCAACACATCGTTATCATTGCAAAAATACGTATTTCAACGTACAATTTTACAATGACTGTCATGAATTTTTACTAATAACTTAAACAAAAATAGTGCTTTTTACGTATAAATTAATAGTGAAGTTTCATGTTTGAACCATAAAGTTTTTAAAAATGTATACCGAGTGAAATTAAAAACGATTACACTAATTCTTGTATTGTAGGTTTTAGTAAACCACGGTATATGGATGGACCCTTTCACATAAAACATATGCATTTATACACAAAAGTGAATTGTCAGCCCTCGTGTTTATATAAATCCGCCTTAAATGTCCAAATTTTACTATGCTATGCATGCAATAATTTTTTTAACAATCCATCTGCGTCATTTAATATGCAGTGCAAATATTTCTTATTATATCTAATGCAAATTTTGTTTCTTTGTTTAAGAATCTCGAACACAATTATTAATTCGTTATAAATCCCTTCAATTATGAATTGTCTATGTAAATATTAATATGCAGATTAAACTTCAAACTTAAAATGGTTTGTGATTTAGTTGTAGTCCTAACTGAATTCTTGAATATTTTCAAGTAGTCACAACTGCCACTTCATTAATGAAGTTTGTGTATCATTTATTTCATAGAAACCTATTCCAAATATTTTATGTGCATAAACTTGTTTTTCATTTGGTTGCCTGTATGACTTGGTTTTGAAAACTAGATCGTCGCATACAATGACGTACTATATTATGCTTACTTGTAGAATATAATTCAGCAGATATACGCGTACAATGGAATAAAACTTGGTAATTGGTGTACAGTATGTCAAAATATTTCCAATTAGTCTAAAATATCCTATTACATAAGTAGTTCATGTATTCTATCGATGAAAACCTACCGCTGAAGTTACGAGCTTAAATGTGTATCGTATACTTGTGTTCTTGTGGTTATAATGCTGAGCTGATAGTCTGAAGGTCATGGGTTGGAATCCACTAAGACTAGAAACATTTTCAGTCGTTTAAAATGAATGTTGAAAATTTACACATTGTCGAAATATAAAAATTCATTGGCTAAACTAATTTATGCGCTCGAAACTAATTGTTAAACTGATATTTAGAAAATAAAACTTATTCATTCGTAACATTCTTGCCACAACCGCGAAAGCAAAATAATTCAAATTTTCATTTACCCTTACAGTACGGGTTATTTTACACAACAGCGTGTAAAAATATATCTACTGTGGTTTTGTTATTTTACTTGTATTTACTGTACGTTTACCACGATACACTGTAAAAAATACATTGGTATGGCTGGTTTAAAATTAGCAGTACTTGCATGAAGGCTGTGATGCAGCACACGAATTTATTTTACAATGTATGGTTTATTGCTTTTTTTAATGTGTTAAGTACATTGGGGTGGCATAGTTACAAAAAAATACTATCACCAGCCGCCAATATGAAGACAAGAATGTAAACATAGGATCGTTAGCATTTAATGAAAACAAAATTATTCAAATATTAAAGCCAAATTATTAAGCTACTGCCCCCTTTACAGTTGCCAGGTTATGTGTTACTGTCTCGTGGCTACTACCACAACACAATAGGTGCAACACGACGATTAAAGCTGAACATCCTGTCGCATGTAATACTATTCTAACGTCAGCAAAGCAAATGGTCGCACTTCGCAGTGTCGCACATCAACAAGCAGTTTAAAGGCTTGGTAAACTGAATATGAATATAATGATTTCCTGAGCAACATTTTTAACACATGCATTCCAGCTTCAATGATTTGTTCGTTATCCGAAATACTAATATCAATTTACGAAACATCATGGTAGGGCTGTAGATATAATAAAATGTATGGCAATATTTACTTGTTCGACACGTGGGGGAATAATCAAAATTGTGTCGAAATTTCCACGATGTCAAAATCGACATGATGTCGAAATCGACATGGTGTCGAAATCGACATGGTGTCGAAATCGACATGGTGTCGAAATCGACATGATGTCGAAGTCGACATGGTGTCGAAGTCGACATGGTGTCGAAGTCGACATGTCGAACTTTTATCGACATCTGGTTCATGTCGAATGTCGATATCAAATTTTGGATGTCGCACAGCCCTAGGCGCATAGCGCCCCGACACAGCACACACACACACACTCACACAGTCTCTAGCAGCTCTAGTTAATGTTGCAAATATAACCAAATTTGTTAGCGGGCCCTGCTTCGAAAAGGGTAGTCAGAACCTGCTCGATTGAGGCTGGTAGTCCATCATAACAGCTTACAGGAACAGAAATTTACCTGCCGCATAGCGAAGAGTGGCGTTTAGGTGGTTTCTGCAAGTGGGAAGGGTTGTCACGAGCCCGGTACCCGCCACAGTAGCCCGGACGTTGGAGATAGCAGACGGTATCCACAGCACACATCATGTGCCCTCCCCCCCAACTTGGGCGACCGTTCGGCCGTTAGTGGTACCAATAGCATGGAGATCACAAGTGGTTGCGAGCTCGTATCTGGTATGGGCCTGCTGGTGGTGCTGGAGACCGGATTTCCGCGCATCGATGGCATTGTTGATGTCATGCTTTCTGCTCCGGTGCTGCATCTCCGATGTCACTCTTAGTGTCCCTTATGACAGTGTGCTCTGCCTGCACCAGCTGCAGTCCGGCCGTGTGTGCGTAGGCAGCCTGGTGGGCCTGTGTGCTTGCACAGGTGCCTCACCGGCTAAGGTAGCGGGGAGCCTGGATGCTCCTACAACTTCGATGGTTGTGGTGAATTGCTGGGTCCGCCTCGTTCACCTATGAGATAGAGAATAAACGGTCAAACATGCAGGTCTCACCTGAGAGATTCCGTGCAGGAGGTCTGCACAGGACGGTGGCGTCACTGGGTCCGCCGTGGTGGTGACTCTGCTCTCCCTGTCAGCCTCGCTTGGTCATATGATGACAGGCCTTCTGGTGGGGAGGATGGTGTTGCAGCACTCTCATTGAGACCTCGTCCTCAACATCATTAGGTAAGCTGGTTGTGGCTTCCTCAGAGGTCAGGATTTTCTCCAGGTCTGCTTGTCGGGGGTTGGACTCATTTGGCTGGCTGTGCCCTCCCGCCCTGGTGGTAGGTCACTCCTTGCTTATATCTGCTGAAGATGACAAGGGTGAGTCTAAGGGCAAGGAAACAGACAAGTTAGGCTGGTTCAACCCTGCTGGTTCCTCTAGGTTTCCCACGATCCCAGGTGGTGCGCCCTCTGAGCTACGTTAACTCTGGCCGATTGATTCTCCTTCTGTTGTGTTGTCTGTGGGTGTCAGTGCCGGTATACTCTCATGTAGTGTGTCCTCACACTTCTGGTTCTCGTCCGGTCTCTGCTCGCTTTGTCGCATCTCCACGAGATGAAGATCGTCCCTGTGAATTTTATATGCATGGCAGCCTGCTCGAATTATGTAACAGGTGTTACCTGCAGCTCGAAGAATAGGCGTATTTTAGCGGTTGAATTGGTCACAAGCTGTTAGCAAGCGTTTGCCGAATCTGTTTGCATTTACAAGAAATTGCTAAAATGCAATATTCATTAAACATAAATGGCTACCACCATGGAGTTACGAAATTGTGTACTTGGTATTGTCTTATCAGGAATAGAATTGGACTGTATAAAAGAAAATACTTCGTCACGAATACATTTATTGGAAAATAAACTACTTTCACTATTTTTTTTACATGTACAACATAATAAAGTGTAGAAATAAATTTAATTGTGCACCAGTATATGATGAAAAATTAATATTGCATCATTTTATTTTAAAATAACTTAAGTTTCGTCCATATTTCACATAAATACTGTTTGTTTTGGTTTCAGATTTGTTTGAAACAAAACAGGAAATAAAAGTGAAGGTAAACATCCTGTGAACAAACCCTGTAACCGCCCTCCCTGATAGCAAAATAAGCTTGATTCAAGCTTGAATCAAGATTGTCATGACAAGTCTGCAAGCTTGCAGCAAGCTTGTCATGTCAAGCCATAAGCTTGAATCAAGCTTGAATCAAGCTAACTAGTCTCCACACGACAAGCTTGCGGCAAGCTTGCGAACAAAGCTTGATTCAAGGTTGCTGCAAGCTTGTAGCAAGCTTGCCTCGTACAGGGTAGGATACAACTGTGAAAAATAGGCTTGACTCAAGCTTGATTCAAACTTACCAAATTGGACTTGTAATGGCAAGTCTAAATCAAGTCAAATGCAGGCTTGCCGCAAGCTTACATGCTATCTGGGATCCTGCCTCGGTTGCCAGAAACGTGCAAACACCCTCAATGACATGGGGTCTGGTCCATTTTGGGGCCAGTCCTGTGCAGAATGCCTTCTTGCCTGTTGACTGTGGGTGTGTATGTGTGTACACCCTTTGTCCAGGCTGGAGTTGTGGGGGTTGCTTTGCGGAGCCGGGGCACCACTGAGCCACATATCTCTGTTGATTTTGCCTTACCAGGTTTCTCTGTTGTCTGCTCCTACTGCATCGCTCTCCACTGCTTTCATCTGATGTACTTTACCCTGTTGGAAAACAGGCAATTTCTCCAGGTAGTGAAAGATTTCGACCCTGTAACAATTCGGAAGGTGAATTTCCTGTAGCTGCATTTACCTTGGAGTATAGAGTGTACAGGACAGCGGGTAGATGCTCTGCCCAACTTATATGGTCTCCCTTCATTCGGGACCTGAGTTGCACCTTGATTTCCTGGTACCTGCGCTCAGTTGGGTTTGCCTGTGGGTGGTAAATGGCAATGATCTGGTGTTGTACATTTCATTTGTTGCAGTATTCCCGCCACTTTCGGTCTGTAACTGCGTACCATTGTCTGTTAGTAGGGTACGGGGATATCGCCACCTACAGAAGAACTCATTTTCTATGGTATGGGCAATAACATGTGTCTGTGTACTGGACACGACGAAGGCCTCTATCCATCTGGTGTACAAATCAGTTATAACCAGGATGAACCACTTACAGTCTTTGCAAGGGGGTAAGGCCCCATCAAGTCGAGGGCTACTGTGTCCATGGGTTTTCGTGGCATTCTGGGCTGTTGTTGTTGTTGTTGTCCATCAGCATGCCGATTTTTGATACAATTACAGTGCTGGCAACGCCGCACAAAGTCCCTGGTCTGTCGTGCCGTGCCTGACCAGTGAAAGTGGCATTTCAGGTTCGTCAGTGTCTGGGTGCCACCTTGATGTTTTCTTACCCAGGTACTCGCATGGGCAAACTGCAGGACTTTCATCTGTTTTGCCTCTGGTACGAAAAGTTTCCAGTTTGGTTTGGATGTTGGGCAGTCAATCTGCAGAATGCTGTCTATAACACACCAGTGCAGGACTTCCCCTTGGTTGCACTTCTTCTCTTTCTCTTGCACTACAGGGTATTATTGCTGTGCACTTATTACTCGGTTCTTCAGGTCTTCCAGCATCAGTTCGTCTTGCCCGTCACCTTGTTGCACCTGGGTGACTCGCCTGTACTAGTTGTTTCATTTCGCACTGTGGGTGGCATGATTTCATCCCATTCCTCCTCATACACAGCGTTGGCGTCTTGGGGGGGCTCAGGACAATGTGCCCGCAAGCTCGTTTTCTGTGTACTCCAGGCATGTGTTGGACTTCAAAATCGAAGAATTGTAGGAACAATGCCCAACGAGTTAGTTTGCATTGCACCTCTCTCATCGAATGCAACCATACTAAGCAGCGGTTGCCTTTCCTCAAGGTTAATCTCTGGTATTCTAGGAACTGGTGATATATCTTTACAGTCCAAACTACTGCGAGGCACTCTCGTTCGTTTACATTGTAGCGATGCTCCACAGCGCCGAACTTCGCTATACTGAAGTCGATTAAGTGTTTCTCGTCGTCGTCACCATACTGATATCAGTCCTAGTTCGCTTGCGTACATCTGAAGGTATAAGTGTCTGCTCGGGTCGTGTCTGGCTAGCTTCGGATATTCGGCGAATCTCAATTTTACCTCTTCAAAGCACTGCTGATATTAAAGCCCCCATCGGAAAGGTTTGGAGGGTGATAGGAGGTCTATGAGTGGTGCTGTAGTTATGGCGAAATCTTTGATGAAGTCTCTGAGACTATTTATTAAACCGAAAAATTTACAAAGTTGTTTTCGTGTGCATGGGGTCTGTTGATTTTGAATGAGCTCAATTGGTTCGGGTGTTGGTTTGCTACCCTCTTCATCTACGAGGTGTCCTAAAAATTGAATGCACGCCTGTCGCATGTAACACTTCCGGTTCGTGCATGTCAATCCGTTTGTGGCTAGTCTCTCGAGCACCACTGACAAATAGCGTACGTGGTTCTCCCATGTTTCAGACAAATTCACCACATCGTCGAGGTAAGCAATGGTGAACTTGCTAATATAGCCATCCAAGACGATCATCCATAAGCGCTTGAAAAGTTGATGTCACACATGTCAGCCCGAATGGCATTGCACAAAATTTGAACCGACGCCTCTCTGGGGCTTTAAACACGGTTATAGATCGGTCCTCAGGAACTACCGACATTTTCCAGTATCTGCTGTGTAGGTCAAGTGAGGATAGTATTTCGGCTCGCCCAAGGGCTCCCAATGCTCTTTTTACCTTACATATAGTGGTGGTGCACTTCGTGTTATGTGGTCACTTGACGGTAATCCACACAAAAGTGCCATGTCCCATCTTTCTTTGGCGCGAGAGTTATGGCCAAATTGTAGTGGCTGTGTGTCGGCTCGATAACTCCTTCCGCTAGCATTTCTAGAATCTGATCCTTGATGATACGGCATTGATGTGGTTGATAGTATACCCGTGGAGTGGTGTATATACAGGTTCAGATTGTGTCAACAGGATTTGGTGCTGTGTCACATCTGTTCTTTTAAGGGGGTCAGCGACTGCCAAAACATCCTGAAATTCATCCAGTATCCATTGTACTATGTCGTGGAACTGTGCCGGTACCTCGTGGTCCAATTCGTCCAGTAACACCCATGTAGTCGGCTGCACTGGTTTGGGGTCCAGATTGTACACGGTTTGCTGTTCCTGCCCCCAAAGTGGATTCTATGCGCCACTGGTTCAACTTTTTTTTTCTGTTAACCATGGCACATCCAGTATATCGTCATCAATGAGTTCGGACGTGACGAGAGAAGTTGTTTTGGTTGTAATGTCCTGGATTCTTACTGAGCTTTCGGCTTCACCCAATGTCTCGCTGATGTATAAGTTTGTGGCTAATTAAACTGTCTGAACAGCTGTTTTCATAATTGTAACATCAATGAAATTTGGTCTTACAAAGTTGTGTGAGGCTGCAGTGTCAATTAAGGCTCTACATTTGTGGCCATTGAGGATAACTGGAATGAGAAGCATGCCTGGATTCGAATTTTGAAAATGGTTGAGCAGAATGCATTGTGGAGTTTGATTACATCTGGTTTGCTAATATTCGGATTTGTATACGGTTTGGCATTCGGATTTGCATTAGAATTTGCATTCGGTTTGGTATTCGGATTTTCATTCGAATTTGCATTTGGTTTGGTTGTCAGAATTGTATTCGAATTTGGATTTGGTTTGACATTAAGATTGGCATTTGGATTTGTATTCGGTTGAGTATTCAGATTCGCATTCGGATTGGCATTCAGTATTGCATTCAGTTTTGTATTCAGATTGATATTCGGATTTGCATTCGGTTTTGACACTGTTTACACATGTGTCTGTAGCATGCACATATTTACACTCTACATTGTACTGTTGAGCATGGATGGCACTCGGTGGTTAACCTTGGTCGGATTTTCTTAGTTCTGGAGTATGTCTATCAAGTAACATTTTGGTTTTCTGGATAAAGGGTAGCGTCCGGCCCCCTTACCCCGGCTTCCTGTTTCCCGACTTTGATAACATATGCCTGCCAGCTGCTGTGTTCGGGCACTCTGAGTGTCAATGGTACACTTCACCCTCACAGTAATGGCGAGGGTATGTGTGTAGTTTAGAACAGCCTGGTTTGTATGCTCCAAATTTCCCATTGTTGCAGTCATGCACTTTCTCTCTACTTCATTCCACATTGGTCTGATGTTCCCTTTGTTCGTTTTCTCACTCACCATGGGAGTATTTCTGGGTCTGATCAGTGTGTGTAAACACACACTGGCAATCATATCGGGGTGTTTCTGCTATGACTGACTGCTCCAATTCTACTACTGATCATAAGAAATCATCTTCGCTAACTGTGTTAGTGAAATCATTACAAAATTTGAAACTGACAGTAGAGGTCACAACCTCTAACATTTCCCTCACAGCCATCTGTGGGTAGCACTTCTTCAACATGTTAAGTTTGAGTACAAAGGGACTTGTCATGTTGCTGCTCTGCCAGTAGATATCTATTATATTATAGCAATGATGCAAATGTGCCACCAAAACTGCATTCAACTGCGATTTTAAATTCACTCTAGGTCTGACCATAATGAGTTATACCTCGCCACCATGCTTTTGCCTCACTTTGAAGACATTCGCCAATGCATCTCGGCCAGTCTGCCTCCTCTACTCGGTAGCGCTGCAGGCACTGGGTGCAGTCATGAAGGAAGGCTGCTGGGTCCTCAGCTGGTAGTTTCGCGAAGGTTGGCAGCGATTGGAACTTACTGGCTGTCGTATGTGCTCCCGCGCACATAGGAAGCGTAGTCGTGTTGGCTGCAATCAGCTGATGTTGCACCTCCCTGGGTCGCGACCTTGACCTGGTCGGCATGCGTGGCATTGTTAATGTTGTGCGCGTCGTAATTTCATCAGGTGTAGATGAAGGGTAGGCAGGGAATGTATATTACCGTGCATCTCTTCCAGTCTCCTCATGCTTCGTTTTCTTTCGTAACAATGTTCCGTACTCGTGTCGCTTACCCATAGCTGGTGGGTGTGACGAGTCCAGGTACAAGCATTCTGAAAAATGTTCTGCTACCTATACCGAAGTTCATGCAGTATAGACACGGTAGACGCAGCTGGTCACCTCACATCACGCTTTGCGAATTCCTGTGAGTGGCAGCGGTCACACGAGAAAAATCTGTCTGCCTGAACTGTATGTCGATCCCTCGCGGTCACACACTGTTCATGAAATGGCTGCCAACATTTATGACATGCCAAAGACACACTGCCTAGTCTGTTACACAACTCAGTGTAGGTGCACTTATTCAGACTCTGTGGAAAAGTTGCCTGTCGGTGTTTAGGTAGTCTCAAGTCCATGCAACGGCATCAATGTTCACTGTTCTTGGATGCGTTGTTGTCCTTAAATGGTTTCACGAATCGTAAGCACAACCATAATTGTTTACCTTTTGATAAGTGTGCGAGAGCATTGCTGCATAAGTCCCAGTCCACAGACCTTTGCTCGTCACGCACTCGTGACACAACCAGCGCATCATCACACTTGCACATGTCTGCAATGTTCACACATGAAAATGGGTGCTCTGCTGTTACTGGTCGTACACAGTTTTACATAACACTTCTGCAGTACCATTTGTCATCTGCCATTTCACCATTGCAGGGTCTTTTCCAGCACACTTCACCATCCCCAAGCATCGCTACACGGCTGTCCCCTCGCCCATAAGGGGGTTTCACCGACACATACGAATCGCGATGTCGACTCTGCAACAGTAAGGACCGTCGTGGTGACTGCAGGTTTCCTCCGCATGCTCCGATGTCTTCTTGGACATGGATATCAGGGATTGTTCTCAATATAAGGAGCCGGTTTTATTCGGCGAAAGGCCTAAACAGGTTTCGGGAGAAGGAATTTCAGAATAATTCCGAATTTTGTTAAGCTGCATATGCCAATAATAGAGATAGCTGAAATGTATGAATTTCAGAAAAAGGAAGATTATATATTGGAATTGTGCAAAATGTAGGCCCCACATTGGGCGCTACATAACGGGGGTATTGGATAGGCTAGGGTAGATTCAGGAATACAAGGAATGTGCCCGACTCTGCCAGTAGGTATCTGTTTTGGTGTTGGTCGACGATCAGATGGCCTCCGCACCTGGCCCACCTGCCCTTCAGTAGCCGATCTGGACTCTCGAACCAGTGCTGTGTGTCGTCCCAACATGCAGGCGGTTGACTGTTGCACACTGTGTAACACTCATAATGATGCTGAGAGATGATCCCATTATTGCTAAATAAAAACTCGCGAAATACGTTGAACTGAATGTCAGGTTAATTCACGGAGACACCCTCGAGCGGGTCACCACGTACCATGTCTAGATTTCAACCGGTACGACGACATAAGCTGCTAAAAATGGCACAAGGCCAACAATGAACATTACAAGTGCAAAATATACAATGTGGCATCCAAGTGACCAACCCAGCGCGTGTCAATCCCGAGGCCGAAAACGCGAGAAAAGTTTCCAAAAAACTTTAAACTATTGCACTCTAAACTGGTTAGGTCGAAAATATTGAGTGGCCTCAGGGAGCCGAGACTGCACGACACATGCGACTTACTTCCTCGGTGACCAAGCGAGACTACTCAACATGGTGTCTGGCGAGAGATGCAGCGGCGCACATTCCTTCAAACTTGGTGAAATGCTTTTACATGTAATTTTGAAACCACATTATGCACTGAAAAATGTTGAAAAAAATAGTAGAAACACATTAATAGTATTTACACCGATATCTGCTAGTCCGAAGTTTTTATAGGGCACTTTCAGAAATTTGTTGTGAAATGAAAGCAACAATGAAACTTCTGTAAAAAACATAAGAATAAAATTACGTAGTATTTAAAATGTCAATGCTCAAGCAAAATAACTAGCAAATTATAAAATAAAGAAAATATAAAAAGGACAGTACATCATTTTCTTGGCGGGCTTTCCACAGTGTCCTACTGCCCTAGTCATTTGCATTGTACCTTCATATATATATATATATATATATATATATATATATATATATATATATATATATAAAGTTCTGTAATGCCGGTAATGGAAAATATTTAGTGTAAAATCGCTGCATATGCATCTGTCATTAGTTTTGCACAAGTCACCCAAAATTCAAACCCGATGCAGCCACTTGCTGTCTGTATTACGTCGTTGTGCGTAGCGCCCTAATGTCGCAAACATTCTCACACAGTCTCTATCAGCTATAGTTAATGTTGCAAATATTACCCATTTGTTAGCAGGCCCTGCTTCGAAAAGGGTAGTCAGAAACTGTTCGATTGATGCTGGTTGTCCATCATCATAGCTTACGGGAAGAGGAATTTACCTGTCGTGTAGCGAAGACTGGCATTTAGGTGGATTATGCAAGTGGGTAGGGTGGTCACGTGCCCGGGACTCGGCCACAGTAGCCCAGATGTTGGAGGCAGCAGAACCGGCATCCATGGCACACGTCAGCACGTTCCACTCCCTCACCGATCTGACCATCATCGACAGCTCCCCCTCTCCGTTCTCCTCTAAACTGTCTTAAGTTTATTACTGTTGTTCCCTCTCCTTCTGCAGTCACTGGGAACACAACCTTCTTCAACTCCCATCCCCTTCACAACCTGAACAAACTAACAAGCCTCTCCACTCTTCGCCTGTCCCTCTAAGCACTCCTACCCATTTCCTTCATCATCACTGACTTGTAGCTTCCTTCATCCTCATCTTCCTGCCCTTTCCTTCTCCAGGTCCTGCACCTCTCCTGCGTTGTAAGGATCCCACTCTGCTGCTGCATATTCCAGCATTGGGCCTACCATCGAGATATATGCCTTCTCCACGCCACCACTAGCCCCATTCAGGACTCTTCCCAGCATTCCCAGGGCCCTTCTTCCCTTAGAAACCACTTTTCCTACCTGTCCCTTCTATACAAGGTCTTCCTGCAATACTACTCCCAAGTACTGGTATTCCTTCACCTCTCCTATCTCCTGCCAACCCCATCTGTACCTTACTCTGCTCTTTACCTTCTTCCTAGTAAATCTCACCACCTTCGTCTTTTTCACATTAATCTTCATTTTATTAGATGCTGTCCAATCTAATATCCAATTAATGTCAACCTGCATCTTGCAAACTCATAGTGCTATATAAATAAATGTCCGCTGATGAAATATCTGCTCGGTAAAAATTCCCATAGAATTCTGATGAGTGGTTTTATTGACAATTTGGGTATCCCAGTCGTCTGCTCGACATCGTACCTTTCAAAACTCCTTAAATATAATGGTATATGGTCCACTTTTGCACTGCAGCTTTTTAAATCTTCCGCTGCTTATGTTTAGTTCTTTCGGCAGCCACCCAGCGCTGCTAATAGAGAATTAGAAACCGTGTAGAGTGTGCCCTATTTACTTACTTATTCTTTCTATGACATTAACCAATATGGCGGAATTCGTTTTCGGGTATTCGTATTTATATTAAACTAGTCTGCAATTATTTAAATTTTAAAAGTATTTAATATGTTAAACTGTACGTGGGAACATTTTGCAACATTTGTACAAAGGAATATAGTGAAGTCAAAGTAGGGAAAATTTTTTATTTCTATTTAACACGGTATTTTTGAAAAATAACATTGATGTTTGCTTGGATGTAAAATTACTTACATTGTAAACAGTATTAGCATTTGAATAGAAAACTCTTTTAGATGATTATAGTATGGAAATAATAATTTCACTTGCAATTGGGCAACCGCTCAGTGGCAGGCTATAGGACTAACCTCTTCAATTACATACTTTCCACTCATCTGAAAGTAAATTCCACCCCCTCACCGATTTCCTAAGTATAGTTTGCCTACCCCATTCTGTTCTACTTCTCAATGGGTCATTCCATGTGAAATCTGCAAATTTTTAATTTTTTGGTTGCTTGACTATTTTGTATTATTTTTATAATTTAACTACGGTTACTATCATGTTCCAATAGGCGAAAACAATTTTCATTAAAATTTTATCTCTCACCGTATTGGATATAGGTCCTTTTATGCGGTGGCCCGCGCAGCAAAATCAGCTGTTGCAGCCATCTATGAAATAATCAATATTTAATTTCTCATTAAAGTTATGTAATTTCCGTTTCTACCAACTTGCAGATAAGGGTTCACGCTTTCTTGTGATTACTATAAACACAACTTTCTTACATACTAAACTTTTATCACAAGGGCTTAAATTTTGGGTTTTAGAAGCTTAAAAAAGGCATTTTTAACACCTTGTAACTCAAAAAGGGCTGTAAACCATACACTTATATATTTTTTTATTAACACCCTGGGTACCCCTCTTTGACCTCATGCATTCAAACCACCGTGTTTTTTGACCCTAGCAGTGATATAAATTTTTCAAAATCAAATATTTTCAAAAATTGCCAACTTTCCAGTCATATAAACTGAAAAGTGCTGAATGGAAAATTGTTTTGCTTTGCAGGTATAAACTCCTGTTGGTATGTAACCAATCCCCACAGAAAAAGTTTTGTGGTTCAAACTGGTTAAAAAGTTATGGACACTCAAATATCTTCAAAAATCACTTCAGGCTTTCAGAAGTTTAAAAATAACCATTACTTATATCATGTGTCGTACAAAGGTCTTTAAACATCA
>PNEQ01012142.1:0-10712 GCA_003012365.1 Medauroidea extradentata | reverse complement strand
CGTGCGTGTGTGGCCCGCGCGGCGAAGTGGGAGGAGAGATAAAGAAGGGAGGTCTGACTGCTGAGTTGCATTTCCACTCGCGCGCCTCGCCAGCAACATTTAACCACACGGAACTAGCCAGATATTTTACGGTGGGATTATTAAAGGCTACGTAGTGATGAACAACTGCTTTTAAAGCTTAATACTGTTTTTAAATAAATCGTGATGGATTTAAAGGAGACAGACACAATTTTCTTATGATTTTTGACCAAAAAATAATTTAATTTAAATTAATTTTGTTTTTTGAAATTCTGTCCGAGTTATCCGAAGTCCGGGACATCGAGGTCCGAGTTATCGAGGGTTCACTGTACTTCTAAGATCCCGGAGGATAGGGGTTGAAGAGACTACATGTTTTTTTTTCGTCCTCATTACAGTATGGGGGAAAAAAAGGACCAGCATTGCGCTCAGTCCGTAAAAGAAGGAAAAAATCCAGCGTTATCTCATCTTTTTTTCTCTAGCGACAGAATTGAGCTTGGCTTGACCTTGACACCTTCCGCTGTATTATTGATCACTCGTCATGTGGCTATGAAATGGCTGCGGCGTAAAAATGGCCTATGACGCAAATACAACAGTCTCCAGTCCTGTCTCCGTGTGCGACATGTGGGCTGATAAGGTTTTTGTTTTAAGCTCGCTCAACAGCGGAGCAATAAGAGCGACTATAGCCAGCGCACCGAAAGTCACTTCACCTCTATTCGCAGTACAGACAATTAAACTGCTGCGTTGTGCACAGTTTCATAATTTTACCAATAGACCTATGACTTTTAGCGATGAGCAATTCAGTCATTCTTTTATATGTGACAGCATCTTGAAAAGTCAATTTTTAACCCTTTTAAGTTTCTCCAAATTCACGTTCATTATAGGTGTTCGAGTTTTTAAAACTACAGACATTTTTGAAAATGTTTGTTATTTAATAAGCATTTTTATTAGTATAGCTTAAATTCTTATAATGGAGACATGCTGTAACAGTTATTGCGCAGTAAAGAAAGAAAATGGAGGTGCTGAAAGGTTTTAAGTTGTTGCATTATACTTTCACATAAATATTACGAGTTGTTCTATAATGGTCTGCGTGCTACGCACCAGTGATGCAGGATGATTCACGCACGCACAGCAAACTGAGAGGGAGACAAGCCAAGCCCAGCGGCCACTTCCCTCTCCCATTGTACACAACCAGACCAAGCGCGCCATGCGGCCACTCACTTCACAGCCCACGGGGGATTATGGGTTTCCTATTTTATTTGGAAGATACCTTTTCATTGTACTAATGTATAATTTCAATGAGAAACGTGTTTATTTTGAATCAGTAACTGTTCTACATTAACTTTAAGAAAAAACGCACTTTTAAATTGAATTTTTGGGGGGGGGGGGGTCAATTAATTACCTCGGAATAACAACATACTAATTACCTGGCACCGTGCAATGTTGTTAGATTGAGGTTTTACTGTATCATTATTATTATTTTTATTATTTTCCTTTATTTGTTGTTGACCAATTCCTTATGGGATCTTTCATGTTCTGTTGTTTTGGTTTATGGATGTGTTAACTACAGCCAACTAGGCTTGTTTTTGCCTTTTTTGTTGTTTGGCTGTCTTAGTCTCAGTCTAAAATTTTTGGGATGTCATATATTGCAATGGCGTATGTCCACAATAGTACAGTTAGTATTGATTTAGTTAAATACAAATATGTTATCTAAGAAAGAAATTACAGCTGTTTAGTTGTCTATTAATACTGTATGTACTCTCATCAGCTGAGATACAGTTTTCAGTGGCACTAAGGGGTTTTGTACCCAAGTTCTGAAGTAGTGAATCCTAGTAAGTGGGTATATATGTATGATGTAATGTCTTGAATATGGTACTCAGCTTTTTCAGTTACCCTCTTGATGGTAGGATAGCTATTTGCATTTGACATGTTGGTACCCATTTGGTAACTACGTGATCACAGATAACAGCAATACGTGGGTTTGGTGTTTAATAAAATGTTACGAGTGGCCCACTTTCTAAATGGCACAAGTATGGTGAGCTCATAGCTTATGGTGGGCTTGGCACACAGTAGATAGTGTTCGTAACACGCCACAGGAGGAGCCCACATCAAAAACAACAAAGTACCCTACCCATGCAATGATACTGCAATCATGATTGGATATTTGGTGAGAACTGGTTCACTTACAACACCTGGATCTTTCCACGCTAACCTCTCTTGGTTAGTTTCTTTCTTAGTATTGTGAGTTCTAGTGTTAGCACTGTCTGCTACACTATGTCAGCTCATCTCAAGTGACCTGTGTGTTGCCTACGAACCAGGTGACTGTATTTCCTGCTTGTGTACCTTCAGTGTTTATTCTGCAAAAATGGTCATGGTTATGGCAAGGTTAATACAGGCTTTTTACACTTATTTTTATGTGCTGCCTACATTATTTATATTCCATATAAATAATGATTAACAATGGTACACATTTTCTTTGCAACATGATATTTGCAACTCCTAATTGTTCACAATTAATAACTTTTTTGGTAGCATTCAACATTACACAGCTGTTAGAACTGTGTATATTTAATATTTTAACAGAGTTTTGCAGTTATTTTGTTCATACATTTTGCAAAATGTACAATTAACTGGTTATATTTTATAGGGGCATAATGCCCGTGGGATGCACATTAGGTGGAAGTCCTATACATATGTGTGTGTTTTTTATGTTATTTGTTTATGAGAAGTTTGCCTGCAGAGTATATGTATTCAAGTGGACTCAGTATATCCCCACATCTTTCATATCAGTATTTGAGCTGTATATTTTTGGCATCAGCCAGTCCATATGTTTCGTGACATTACATCCATTTGAAATCAAACCAATGATTATATTTTCATGCACACAACTATCTGTGATCATTTGACCGAGACGTGATCTGCATCATGAAGGTGGCTCTGTTGAGGTATGGGTTGTGACATCTAGTCATTGTTAAGGTAAACTGTAGTTGTGATCTTGGCATAGTAACCCTGGACAGACTTGGCACACTGAAGTTATTACAGATATTTCAAATTATACTACATTGCATGGAAACAGTGAATCTGTGTGGATAATAATATATTTAAATGTTATCCAAAATGTAAATTAAACTGCATTATTGAAGTTGTGCTCATTGTAAAATTGTTACATTAAGTTGGGGATGTCTTTGATTTATATGGTGTGCAGTAATGTCCATTTTTATAAATTTATAATATTTTTTTTATTTCATCTTTTTCTTAGTGCTGTCGATGGTGTTTAGCAATGGAATGAAAAAGGTTTTGTTCTGATGATTTCAAAATGAAATTCAGTAAAACTTTTATAGTTATAGGCTACAGTTTCCCTTAAAAGGAGAAGTTACCTTACCTAATTTTAGCTAAAATAAAAAGTAATTCCTCATTATGAGAAATTTACTCTACAGTCTACTGTTATGTGTTTTTCTATCTATGTATAATTTTGGAGAAATGTAGTTTTTTTTTTCTTTCCAGAGATCTGAACAAATTGGAGGATGGCTTCGGTGAGAAAGTGGTAATGTTTGCCAACTTTGTCGCTAACTCTGTGGCCAGTGTTATATTTGCATTTGCCAGAGGCTGGGAGTTGACCCTCGTGTGCTTGACATCGATGCCAGTGATACTGGTCATTGTCGTACTCCTCTCCTGGGTGAGTCTCTCTCTCTGTATGTGTGTGTACATATGCATGGGAATGTGAGCACATGTGTGTGCATGTGTTTGTAGGTACAGTATGTCTACGTAAGTTCAGTGTGATGCCTCCTGTACAAGTCTGTCAGCTCTGAAGTGATGTCAGCACATGTACATGACTATTTATTGCTTATGCAAGCAAACAACCCATATCTCTCCAATAAGTAAAATAAACTGGTACCGGTATCCTAATTCCTTGTATAGGCTGTAAAATGAGCCATTATGAAGAGAGTCCTGTCAGGAGTAATAACCAACACATAGTATATTATTTCATTTTAGGCTCAGATGTTGACTTTTGAGTACAGTGGAAGTAATAAACTGTATTTATTACTTTTATTGCCATGGTTTTAAGTAGTGACTGTTAAATTAGTAAGTACTTAACGATAGCTGTCAGGGGATTCTCATCAGGATAAGGAAGGTAAACGGTGTGTTGTATTGCGGCAATCTGTACACGCCCTCGCCAGCCCCTCGACTACTATCTGCTCGTCGGCAGAACACAAGTTCTTATCTCAGTATATTGGGCCCATGGGTTCGAAAAAGGTTCTAACACAAGCTAGCAGTTCACGGTTCCAGTACACCGAGTTAACTCTTAATACCAGAAGAAATAGAAAATGTTTGGCTTCATTATTTCTTCAATTTACTTTTCCAAAATTTTAGTGCTTACAACGTGCTTGTTACATAAATTATGCTAACAATAAATACGTATTTAAGCACCCTAATATTCATATATTGAAGCCAAGCATGGCTTAACCTCTGCAAAAACTCGGCCTACCACGCCGATGCATGGCGATATACCTCACCACGTGGTAGCATGGTGCCACCTCACGCACGTCCGCACCCCTCGATCTCCCATGCTAAGATAGCCTCTCCCGGGGTCCAGCGGCCTCGGGTAGCGAGTTCGCCGGAACTCGCCCAGGCCCACCACTCCCGGAAACGCACGTGCACAACTCTTGAGAGCAACCCCTGTTGTTTTGCTTTGTGATCTCTTACCAGTAATTACCAAACAGCCTTAAAATATAGGTTACGGATAATACTCCCCAAATATCAGTTACATTTACACTCTCACTAGTTTCATTTTCACAGTTCGGGCCTGTACCCACAGTTGGCACTTCTTCAGGCCGCCATGTTCCTTGCACTCTCTGGACAATTCATACATACAGATAGACGTTTACAAATAGCCTTTCCCGGAAAATTTGAACAAACAACATCTTTCATAACACTTAAATCCCTCTGGGGTGCTCTCATCTACCTGAATCAAGGCAAATAAACAGCATAATGGTTCGGCCCACCGCACGTAATTAGATTAACATTTAATTACAGTGTACTTAGGTTTATTACCAGCTTAGAGTTCATTATTTTTAGGTTTATTTCCATGGTCTTGTTGAACAATCGCAGTTGTTCAGTCCAAGTTATTTATATACCTTTATGTTATCCTAACACGTATCCCTTTAACTACCTCCACCATGGGTAATTTCCATGTACTGATACCAGTAAGCCGGGCAATCCACCATGGGCATGGCTCTTATCATTGCCAGTTACAAACCCAAACACACCATAAAGTATTGCGAGGTCCTATTAGGCCCATACTGACGCCAGGGAAGGAAAGGAGGCTCACCCCTTAATTTACAGAGACACGCATAGATTTATCTCTAAACCTAAAGACTCATTCCACAAGAAAAAACTTTAGAACAAGCAAGGATGGGCCCGGCCAAGTGCCTTACAGTGTGCTCAGATAGTTTTCGGACAACATGAATACTTCATGTGAATAAATAATATGTGAAGATTAGTAAAATACACATAATAAATATTTTATAAATAGTTCCACATATATTCGACTGTACAGTAGAACTCAGATTTTACATTCCCCTGAATTATACTTTCCCTTTAAATACACCATTTTTTTCTGGTTCCCTTTATTTTCCCTAAGTTAACACTGTATTTTATTCCTGCCATTTACACTTTAGTTTGTGAGGTATTTGGCCACCCCACCCCACCTCTATCTAGAGTTTTTTCTTTTTTCTCTTTTTTTGCATAATCTTTTATACTGTAACTATGGTTTTTTGTTACTAATTAAAGATAAATCATATAAATTCGAGTGTTGTTTCGACACGTTAAGCCCGGCGGCAGTGTAGGCACAGGATTCCAGGATGCTGAGCTAGGTGTGAAGTGTGGTCTAAACCGAGTCTTTGTTATGTCTTGTTGGTCGTTCGGTTATGTTTTGGGAGCCTGGCCTAGTGTGGATTAAGGGTGTGGGATGTGTACCATGGAAATTGAGGGGTTGAATGAAACGAACATTTCCTTTAGGCTATAGTGCTATTCTGGTAAAGGACCATGAAGATAGATAATGGACAAATACAAACGATTGACAAAATCCGAACAAGAACAGCTACTTGATGTTAATCTGTAATTTATAAGTTTTGTACAATTATTATTTGTTCTACCGATGGGCCGAGCTGTTTACTTTGTTGTTAAGAAATACTAAGAACCACAAGTACCAGTAATAATGGGTATATTCAAACCATTTATTTGCCATTTAATATTAGCGATTTGCGAGCAGCATGTATTATTTGTAATGAGTATGTTTTCTCGTATAGTTTTAATTATGTAATTTAAATTGAATATTGCGCCTAAGAATACTGTAATATTTTTATGCTGATATAAGCACTGGTTGGCAGTTTCATTCTATGTATCACGTGATACGGCAATTTTGTGTGACGTATTTCCTCTCCCGGGAGGACGTAGTCCCTGGGGATGCGAGAGGTTGCTCCTTAGCGTTTCAGATAGCCTAGAGGATGGACGTGTTTGGTGATCGCGGGGCACGTTTTGTATCACCCAGCATCGGGCGCAAGTGTTTAGTTTTGGGTGCCTAGATACGTTTAAAGATGATGTGGAGGATTAGTAACTTGTCTGGAAGCAATGATTTAGCCAACATCTGGGTGGTTTCCGTTAAATGATTTTTTTTTTTTTTTGTTGAGGCCAAGCCCATCGGATTTATGTAAGTACGTAGTGCGTGAATAAGCAGTTTCATGTGATTGTCAAATAAACCGCAGATTTAGTTTTCATGTCTGAGTTATTTAGTCAACTTTTCACTTGCTGTGTAGCCACTTCACTTTCGAACTGCCCAAAAAAAACTGAGATGAGAGGAGTTGCTCTGCCGCTGAGCAGGGAGATGTGGGGTAGCCGAGACAAAAGTGTGGTAAGAGGACGAGTCGATGTACTACCACAAGTTGATACTTGCGTCCCCTGATTTACACTTGTTATCTAATGAAGCTAAGCTAACAATATTTTTCCCTCTACTTATAAATTAAATGTTGATATTGTGGAAAAAGGATGTAATTTCAAGACAGAGAAAACTAGACTGCACTTATGTATGTGTATAAAAGGTTTTAAAGTAGAAGGGCAATTTAATCTATCTTAGTACTGTAGTATAAATCACGCCTTTTCTTAATCTTTGCCCAGTAGCATGTTGATGTTATACAAAATTTTTTGTTAGAATATTGATTATGTTTTACTTAAGACTTTTAAAGTTCACATATTACATCTGTGCTGCAGTAATGACTTGACTAGTAAAAATTTTTAATTAGTAGATGTTTTGCTGTGGTTTTTGTTGTTTCCCTCCATTCACATTTTCCCCTCATTTACACCATTTTCATATGGCCCTTAGAAAGTGTGATATAGGGGTTCTACTGTATATGAAACAGCATTGAGGTTATGTCTAGGCAACATTTCACAGAACTAATGATAAACTGCATTGACCTTGATGTGGATTTCTTGAAAAACCATGTTTGTAAAAATGTAACAAGTCAAGTCACAATTGCGGTTGATAGATGAGTGTAAAGAAAATGTACAATTAATGTGGTCATTTATGCTGTGGTGAAAAATACTTGTAGACAACCCACAGTTAAATAACAAAACAATAAATTGAAAAAGTGAGAGAACAAAATACTATCTATGTATGCATATTATTTTTAAAAATATGTAACATGACTATATATGATCAAAAAAATATATAGTTAGCATGTCTAGGAAGATATGACAAAACAAGAATAGTGTAGCTCTTGAATGTTAAATTTTATTAGGCACAGTATTTCTTTCAGACAGACACAATTTTCTACATTAAGAAGAGGCAAATATTTAAGTACAATAATAATATGGGAAAAAATTGTGAGTAGTTGTTATGGAGTGTTTTTAGACACAAAAATACTTACTCTTGGTGTCAAAAGTCTAGACGTCTCGTAACGCTGGGGTGAGGTAAGCCACTTCTGAGGGAGAAAAAGGTAGTTGAGGAGAGGTAGAGGCGGCCTCTCTTTATTCCTTTGCTTTGTGCCTTTACAAATACATTAGTTACTCTTTCTTCGAAGGAGGGTTATTGGCAATGAAGTGTGACAGTTGACCGTAAAGATTTAACATAGTATTACACAGCAAGGAAAGAGAGATAATTAAGGAGGGTGTGTACCAGTTTCAAATTTCCATATTCAACGTGTGGGAATAGCGGAGCGATAGCTAGAGTACCATGTTAGACGAGAAGCGTATCGCCTCTATTCACAGCGCACTAAAGTGGCATACATGGTATTTGTTCTGATCATTTCTATGGGACTTTAAGCTGTGACCCTAAAGTTTTATTTTTTGGATAGTATGAAGTAAAGACCAACGCCTGCATATCGTTTTGCACTTTACACTTTCAGATGGTGTTTTAGAAGTTACAGCAGTTTAAAAAACAGTTTTTTTTAGCAATTTTGAGAGGCCTGAAAGTCATGTTTCTAACAAGCATGCTGAATTTTTAAAGTTATGTAATCATAGTTTCAAGTGTGTGTTCTTTTCCTAGGTAAACATAATATGAATAAGTTAAAGCAGTTTTGCATAAAAACGAATACGAGTCCTGGACTGACTTCTCTTAAAGGTGGTTTGGGATAAAGTGGGCACTTTTGTAACCCTTGTTGCATTTTTCCTTTCAGAAAATTTATATTTTTCTGTCACTTTTTAATATAAAGAAAGTACACTTAATGACAAATAAAAGTATATTGAGTGTGGTGTACTCAAAAATAAACATCTGAGGTGACAATAAAGTCTATTTATTAATTATTATTGAAGACAGTATGGTTTTTAAGATCGTTCACTTTATCATGAGTCATATATAGTAGTGTTATTAACATGTGTGATATAGAAGCAATAAATAAATGTTTGCTTGTCCCTCTATGTAAACAAATAGTGAGAGCATCTAAATATACAGAAGTGAGCAAATTTTTTATCGAAAGACTTCAAAAGTGGAGTAGAAAAAATACTTGTGAACATCAACAAACTCCTGATAAATGAAGGGGAGTACGAGATAGTTTTTACATTTTGATTTAACATTTAGCACTAATATGTGATCACCCACCTACAGGATGCAGCCGGAAATGTAGTGCTCTCTATTCATGTGTTAAAAGAAATGTGTAAATGTTACAAACAATGTTCTTGTACTTTTTAAACCATTATAAAAGTGAAACAGTTGGTATCTGTATCATAGGTATTTATAATGTTGCAAGTTTTGTGTTAACATTATAGTTCAGTAAAGCTTTGTAGTCGACTGAAATATTTTTTTTAAAGTCAGGAATGTTAAGTTATACACTATGTAAATTACATTCCGCATTCCACATTATGTATTTACTTTAAATCGTGTGTGCGTGTGTGTGTGAGAGAGAAAGAGAGAGAAAATTACATGTTATATAAAAATAAACCCAAAGTGTAATTACACATACAAAAATTTGCTATTTTTATATTCTTGTATGTGTGTTGTGGAAAATCGATGCAGTAGATATAATTTTACCCGATTGTTATTAGGAATCAAAAAATATGTATGCATATCTTATCAAAACTCACAAATGTATAGATACTGTACATTAACTAGAACGTTGGTGTTAAATTACATTTTAAAAAGTAAGAGAAAAACACATTGGCACAAAGCAAAATTAATAGTCCTCTGATTTTTTACTAACGCGCTGTATTAACACATATTTAGTGCAGTTATGTAACAGTTTAATATGTTTAAATTTATACACTTGAAAATAGCAATGTCGCAAAGAAATTAAGTATAATGTTTGATGTTTGGCTCACGTTTACGAACAACACATAAAATGTAAGATGTTACAACTTTTAGTGAATCCAGCAGAATCTACAAAGTAATGTCTCAATTTTGCTGTGGCGTGTTTGTAAACTGTGCAGAGTGTGTTACTAGAGCCACTAGTTTGTGATGAAAAGAATTTATATAATTTGGTCTTGATGCTTTATGTTTGCATCCGCAGCCTTTCGTCTTGTTAAATGATTCAGTGTTTTAACCCTCACTTGTCTCTGGGTTCTACTGGCAAATCACAGGCCTTTCAGTATCACAATAATCTAAATCTGATTGGCAAAGTCAAATGAGAGACATGTCTGAACAAAGAGGCTGTCAATAACAAAGATACTACCTACTAATATTTTTTTTTTAAGTTAGTAACTTGCATCATAAATGTGCTTGAGAAAACATTATGGAACAGATATTCAATGTTTGTGGAATGAGCAGTACAATCCAGAACTGGCATGTTTTAAAGGGATTGGGGACATCCGGGCAGTGGCGGATTTAAGCACTTATCTTAGAGGGGATGGGGAGTATGCCTTAAGTAGTATATATGTGCACTCCCTGAACCAAAAGTCGGGGGTCCGGGGGTCCTCCCCCGGAAAAATTTGGATTTGTAGGTGCAAAACTGTGCTAATTCAGAAGTTCCAAAGCCAAAAATTTGAATATACTGCTTTGAAAAAATAGTTACATTTTGTACTGGCCTTTCCGCCCAGTCCTCATACATAACAAGCTGTGAATGCATAAACATTGACTCTGCCTTCTCTCCGAAGATTGGTGAATTTGAATCTGTGAGCCGCCGTGTGTTGTCCTAATGAACTCGAGACGTTTTCCCCCCCTCTCCGTTCCCGACGTCAAGAATGTGCTTCGGTTACGCTCGGCCGTGGTCGGC
>PNEQ01012141.1:0-10712 GCA_003012365.1 Medauroidea extradentata | reverse complement strand
TGGCCACACACGTTCAGATCGGCCTGTGCAGTTCGGGACTGTGCAGTTTTAACTAATTGTTTTTCCATCAGTCTCCGGCAGACTGTACAGTCCTTCAAAACTGCACAGTTCTGTGCCACACACGCTCCGTACATCCGGAAGGCCTGGCCTGCGCAGTTTTTCCTCTGAGGATTGCCGGAACGTGTGTGGGGCCCTTTAGCCACGAAATTGAAACTAATATTTTTTACCCTTGCGTGCAAATCTATGAATGTGCAACATTTTTGCTTTCTGCAATTACCAACTAACGAATCAGCATGTTTGTAAACAAGCTTTGTTTCCCACAGTACTTTTCCCCTGCGGTGACGTCAGGGGTCGTGTACTTCAAGTCGTCCATTGTCGAGTCTCTGGGCGACTGACAAAACTGAACCCGGCCTTTACTCTGTATCGGTTTAATATTTATTTCCAAAATTAACACAGGTTGACATTTACATATACTCGAACTTATATTATGGGCCGCGGTGGCCGAGAGGTTCCACCAAGGCGATCCGGGTTCGATTCCCGGCGGGGTCGGTCCCCGGATTTTCATATGTGGGAGTCGTGCCGGACGATGTCGCTGGTCGGTGGGTTTTCTCGGGGATCTCCCGTTTCCCCCGCCCTTTCATTCCGACGCTGCTCTATCTTGTCACCCCCCACCAGCGTTAAAGACCTAGATGTTGAACGTTGACCAAAATACCTCGAACTTATATACAAAATATTTGACCTTTACGATGACTAATAGTAAAGTTATTATTTAATTTCACTGCAGCGGGTTGGGGAAGCCACGTGTCTGTGCTGACCTACTTCTCGCCCCCTGAGTTCACTTCCCAACACCAATTCAAGGTCTCGGGCCAGCTCTTCTCATGTTTACAATTTTCTCTTTTCTCAGCGTAAAGGGTTAAATGGCCGTGACACAATTCAAAAACTCATCTCTAACCCTTCGCCTCCCGCCAGTACGTAAAACGAAACTTAATATAAATGACATGAATCTAATTATTGCGATTGAGTAAGATTAAAGTGATCTTTGAACGATTCTTGCAATGGGTTAGTATTATGTATAGAACCGATATCATGGACATAAGCCATTGCTTGCGAATGTTGCCGTCTTGCAGAAAACATCCACAATAAAACGAAAAACAACAACAAAAACCAATAAAGAAAAGTCGAGCGTTAGCTGTTGTCAACAAACAAGTAACATACTATACATAACTATATTCCAGCTAGGAATTTATTTTTTGAATTTTTTTGTTGTTTGTTTTTTTCATCTGTTCCACTTTGTGGCTACGACTATGTCCCTCTCTAGGACTGTATGTATGTTACTTGTTTGTTGACAACAGCTAACTCTCGACTTTTCTTTATTGTTTTTTGTTGTTGTTTTTCGTTTTATTGTGGATGTTTTCTGCAAGACGGCAACATTCGCAAGCAATGGCGTATGTCCATGATATCGGTTCTATACATAAGTAAGATTAAACTCATGATTCTGAATACAACAACATTTCAACGGGTTCTGTATGACTGTTCTAACAAAATTTACTGTATTTACATGGAATGTTACATTTAATTACGTCTTAAGGGCTATTAGGTCCACTACAGGCAATGTATATTGGGCCTAACATCCCGTAGATATTGAGGTCAGCAGAGATGAACTACAAACTTATCCAAACACGGTTTATATAATCCTCGAAACATCCGAAACACAATCAAGAAATTTGTGTGTACCGACATAAATATTTTGTTGCTGAGACAAAATTACTTTGTGTTTTATAGTTCGTTGCCCAATCGCTATATTTGGTCTCTACAAATAATATATGTTTGGCGGTGCATAAATATTGGGGACTTGTCTTTAAAAAATATATGGCAGCACCGAAAATCAAATCTGTGTCACCTCCCATTCCAATCCAGGGCCAAGAATGATAACTGATATTGCCTTTTATTGCATGGCAATTATGTCGCTGTATGCTAGCACATTTTGGCCTACTTTTCGACGAAAAAAGTAGACTAATGAGATCACCTTTCTGTCTGTGTGTCCGTATGTGTGCGTGTCCCCCCAAAAACTTTTGAATTAGTGGACCAAATTTAATCAAACCTTGTACGTTTCATCAAACCTTGTACTAATATAGTAGGGTATACACAGCAACCTGACTTGACTTTCACTAATTTCGTTTAAGCCTTTTTTATCTTTTCAAAATGGCGGCCATTTTACATCTTTTGATCAAGCTAGACATTTAAGGAACTGTGTAATAGAATTTCACCAAATTTGATACAAAGATGAGTTGACTATGTATTTCGTTCATCCTGTGCTTATATTTTCAAAATGGTGGCCATTTCTATATTTTTAGGATAGTATTACTCATTTTTTGGAAATATTTTTCTTCAATCTCCCCAAACTTGGTACACATATACTACATAAAAAGATGACTTTACTTCTCTGTATTTCGTTTATACTGTGTTCATATTTCTAAAACGGTGGCTATCTTTATATTTTAGCATATTATTGCATAATGGTAGCCATTTTATATTTGTTACATAATATGCCAAATGTGATAAGAAAATTTTTTTTTAGGAATTTCATCAAACCTGGAACACATAAACTACATAGTCTACAAAGCTGACTTGACATTTCTGTATTTTGTTAAAGACGTGTTCAAATTTTTATAACGGCGACCATGTCAAATTTTTGCATAATATAACGTATTTGGTGAAATATTTTTCCGTAGTTCATTAATTTTGCAAGCATATTCTAGTTATTTCACTGGAATTTTGTGTATTTTGTTCAAAGTTGGTAATGTTTTGAAATCTGAGGCTATTTTAATTTTTATGATAGAAAGACATCTCAGGAAATGTTTTCTTCGTTTTAATGAAACTGTGTTCCGATATATGGCTTATTAAGCTGACTTTTTTTTTAATATTTCATTCATCATATGTCTTAGTGTAATTATTCAATATTCCTAGATTTACGTAAACTATTTTCACCTCCAGGGTTAATTTGCATCCACTTTGGGAAAAGTAGGCTTATCAGTTATGCTGGTAACTTCGTGTTTTATTTATTTATTTTTTAATTTTTATAGGAATTGTTGAATCGATACTGTAGGTACCTTACAAAAGTATAATTAAATAAACTATCATATTTTCTAACAATAACTGTCTTGCTACGATTTCTATAGGTAATAATTATTTGTGTAGCCAAATGTTCGACAGCTTGTCTCCTTAGATTAACAATATGCATAGCAAGGAGCGTGTATTTAATCATGATTTTCATAGTATTGGAATATACAAAAAACTTATACTTTCAGGCAAAATTCATTAAAAAACATATATTTAATAAATTATGTGCCAGCAACTCCTCGGAGAAGTTATCATACTAACACTATTTCTTCTTCCGTTTTTTTGCTACTTCTTTATTTCCCTATTCTATCCTTGTATTTCCCTACCTTATCCTTGTCAATACTGAAATAACAAAATATGACGTATAAGCAGAAATGGGTTGACTGTAACCACGACGAAAGGATGAAAGTTTTGTCAACGATAAATTATGATTCTACTTTAAGACAACAATTTGAAAGTAAATAGCCTTTCTTTCTTTTCATGTGTAAGAACGTAATTTCAAATGCAACGAAAATAAACATATCATTAAAATGCCTTTTTTACGTTTTAAAAATTACTTTTGCTCGTTATTCATGCAATTCTGTCCAATAAAGTGACTTCCTAGACAGGCTGTGTTTATGAGTATGTACGCGTATGTGACGTACAGAAACGCTTAAATGAGTACGTAATGCAAAGTAGCTTTACGCACAAGCCACTCACTTACGTGTACGAATTAATTAGTATTATTTAATTTATTATGAAATTTTACGGAAGACATTTTCATTTTATCTCCGGATGTATGGTGTAAGGTCCGACAAATGTTCATGCTATTTAGTTTTACGAAATATATTGGTATTTTGCCGCATACGGTAGTTTGAAAATGCCGTTTTAGTCACTTTATTGGGATCGAAAATAATTATCAATAATAATGCTCAAAGTTTAAACTTATTTGGTAATATTTCCAAGTGTGTGTACTTTTCGTAACATTGCAAATTTAATACTTCTTAAGTATCAAAGGTAACAAAGGAACAATCGCATGTAGCCTAACTGTATCACATTTCAGGAGCAGATATAGAAGTTCCATTATGTATTATGGTAGTCTTGCACGAATGTTTCATTTTTCTACTTTTTCTCTTACAGTAAATGTTTGGCCACGTCTAGCATTGAAAGGAGTACTTCCATTCTTTATTATATTTTACAGAACTTCGTAATTTTTTATTTACAATGTGTTGTGGTTTTTGGTACAGTAAATGTTATAATTTTATTTAAAACTCTGATACGGTTAAATGCTACGATTCCTGTTGCAGAGCTAAAATATCGGCGATATTAAATAAATTGTTGACCTTTCAGTATAGTGCGGCATAGCTGTAGTCGTCACATTTACTCATGAAACATTACACATTTTCTAATGTGGTGTTACGTTTCACTAATCAGCTACCTTGTACAGGTACATACTCATAGTCGTAAACAATATTTAACAACTTCTACTTGAGCTGAGATGAAAATGTAAGCAACAACATTTTATGTAGTGCAAACTGACTATATGAAGTGTTATACTTTAATATCGCGATAAATCACTCTGCGGGCTTCACAAAACTGGGATGATTGTGTACACCGAGCTTCCTTAAGTTACCAACAGAGAGCAAGCAAGTGTAATTTCCTCAGTAAGTGACCAATGTACCAAAAATCAGATTATAATTAAAATGTTAAACATATTTATGTTACTTAAGTTAGAAACCTTAGTATCAAGAAGCGGGGAAAATGTACCCGATCATCTAATTACAAAATGGAAAGTTACTGCCAACACGTACGTAATTAGTAAACGCAAGAGAATGAAATAAACAACATATATTTATTTATTTATTATTCATTCGTTCATAGCTAAGTATATTTAAAATATTATACGCGCTCATATTTCATTAAACCTCGCGATTTCTAAACATGAAAATTATGAAAGTATTTATTTACTGGATCAGAAATTTAATACATTTTTGTCAGGTAAATGGTAAAATACTTTCCGAAAATAAACGTTTTGGTTTTATATTACAATAATCTACTTGCATGACTGTTTTGTTTAACTAAATTCATAAACCTTAGTTAACTCATTCAGTGCGTTTAACAAATTAGTGAATTCGTCAGTTATCCCCTGCTCAACTTCATCTTATCAATGAACCATCTTTTCTAAAAATAATTTTTGTACAGCAGAATTTGGCAAAGGTATATAATTTCTTCACAGCGATACTGCTTCGAGATGAAATTTACGTAGGTTTATGGTTCAGTACGCACTAATAACTCAAGTTTCACAACGGACGAAATTGCGCTTTACAGGTTAGGATTAACGTACTCTATTTTGAACTATCGCTATAAACTTAAATTTTAGGCGTGTAACGTGTGTCCTATTTTCTTGTTGTGAAATCGCCTGCGAACATACGCAACAATAAAAAGGTATAGTTAAAGAAAATTTTATAACACTACCCAGAACTCGTACAAAATTCAGTTAGCAGTTGAAGCTGCATCGTTAGATGGAAGAAATTCAAGCTGAAGCTGTAGGTTGTTTTGAAAACATCAATTCCGATGGGATTGGTGGCTCGAAGTTGGCAGAGGAATCGGACTGGATTGTGTGTGCACGATTCTGGCGCTGACAACCGCCTAGATTTATTACCGCTGTAGGTCCGGTGCAGTGGTTGGCTTTTTCTCATAACCCCTTTTCCATTACTAGCTGAATTCTGCGTGAGAATTAACGTGGCTCAAGCATCACTCTGACGAATGAAGCCTGATTATTTAATATCATACACATTATTTGGAGCGTAATCATGTCTCCACAAACTAACCGTACAGTGGAATACTTAAAAAGAGAAAGCATCAAAACAGTCTTTGAAAATAAACGTTAAAAATCATCATTTCAAGAGCCTACAGACATACGAAAAGTGTGATCTGCAAACGTTTCTACTATTTGAGAAATGAGTGGGCCTTAGCAAAATATTAGCAGTATCCCATAGATTATCTTTAAGTGAGAAAACAAATTTAATCTAATTTGGCGCTTAGTTCGTGGGGGGCGCGGTGGGTGATGGGTCAGACATCTCGCCTTCCACCTTGGTTCGATTCCCGGCTGGGTCGGTCCCCGGATTTTCGCATGTGGGAATCGTGCCGGACTAAGCAGTTGGTCAGCGGGTTTTCTCGGGGATCTCCCGTTTCCTTCGTAGAATAATTCCGGTGCCGCTCCATACTCACTTCATGTCATCCCCCACCAGCACTGAAGACCTCGATGCTAAGCGCTGCCCAAAATCTCTCACTCACTAACTTAGTTCGTTAGTTTTTCAATTCTACACTAATGAGTTAAGAAACTTATTTCCACAGCACAAAACAAATAGTTTCGATTATTCTGGCAGAAAATTAGTTATTAGTGCTTTCTTTGTTATCAGCATATGCACCGTACTTGACACGAATAGTATCTCAGTAATATCGGTTGTAGGTAGATGAAGAGTGAATTTTCCCAAATGAAAGAAGTGTCTCATCAGGCCTACCGAAAAATCACTGCAACTCTTAAGTTTAGTTTCCCTTCAGCGCATTGCATCATAATTAGGCACAATAATACATAGTTCTATAAAAACTGGAGTGGAAGAACTTGGTCAGGGCATGACACTAATGTCTCGAGCACCAACAGGGTTGTCAAGAGCCGTGTGTAGGGCCTTGGGAAATGCAATTGCGAAGGTATAGAACAAATATATTTTAACTATTCAAACAAATACTATAGTATAACTACCACTAAAATTCACTTCACGAACAAACTGAAAACACTTTTACAGAGGAAAGTGGAGTAACAGATCCACGTTCAATTTCTTGCTGAATGGTTCATTAAAAAGGACATGGCCGATTCCTCTCCTAGTTCCTGTCCTTGTGTAAAGTTGTGTTCTATCGTGTCTCATGGCATTTTAAGTTTTCAAACTTGAAAACATATATCCGAGTCTGAACACAAAATTAACTCACTTTGTCCTAAATCCATCTGTATTCACATGTGTAATTTGAAATTAACTTCTCCCCACATATACTGCAAGAAAACCATTCCTAAACAGTAAGTGGTGTTTTTCAGCTATAAACAGTATGGGATATTTACTATAATTACTATAATTTTGCTTGTACGTAGAACTGTTAAGCATTGTCAATTTATAAGTTTGTTAACATCAGTACATAATTGACTGTTTCTTAAAATATACATGGAACACTACCATTGTGACATTGGTAGCAATATACCTTACTTATTTTCTTACTGTTCCTATGTATCGAAGTTGTCAGTTTACATATATTTTTTACAGTGTAAAGGGCTGAATTCCCTCTAAAAACTTATAAATAATGTTAGCCTTTCACACGAGACGGTTAAAGGTACGGTTGAGAGAGTTTGTAGTGTAAAATTACGGCGAAGACATTAACAGCAAATTTCTTTTTATGACAGCGATCAGACATCGCATGTGGGTTTAAGCCGTCCCAGAAATGGCTGTCACGAGGGCTGGGAAAGTCGCCAAGCGTGAAAGAAGCTTCGTCCGTCCTCGAAATGAAGAGAGGAAATACACGGTTCGTGTGGCCAATGGTGCAAGAAACAATGAGTGAAACCGACGGGAGACTGCGAATCAGCAAGTTGCAAGGCTTGCAATTCCTAATCTTGAGGACCCTGCATCGATTCCTGGTCTGGCGGTTTTTACTTCGATTTTTCTGAAATCAGATGAAAGGTGCAACATTTCCTTAAACTACAGTCTACAGCCGATTCCACCCTATTTCGTGTATTTTCGAACAAACGTTTCTGTTGCTGATGACCTCGCTGTCATCGAGGCATAAAGCTCAACTACCTACCTACTTTTTAACTACAATAATTACACAGTGGATATTTGGGTAGAACCCTCTACACACTTTGTGGGCTGTGTTTGCAGATTTTTCTTAGTTTATAATTTTGTTAGAGTTCTCTACGGACCCGCAATTTTTAAGTCAAGGATTTAAAATTTTTGTGTACGTAATTTTTTTATATAATATTTAAGTAAATGTTTTTAAATTCTATTATTATTGTAATAAATAACGATACCGATGTCCAGTTTACTATCGGGTACGCAACAGGTGTGTATTACAAATGTGCAACTTTTCTCACTTTTTTTAATTCTAGGATTAAGGGGAAATACGCAAAACTTTACACATTGAAATCCTTTAAACAAACTTTAATGATTTCAGTTGCATGTGTTCGACCGTCATTTTGACCCACTTGACGAGCTAGTAGACGTTGCAAATTGTCATTTGTTTGTACCTAAACATCACAGACCACAACTCAAGTGTAGATTTACAACCCTAACTGAACATCATTGTACTCGTGTCATGCATTTTCTACAATGTGACAAAGAACTTTTAACGTTATTCAGGGACAAATTATGTCGGAAACTATTCAAGACAGATCGCTAAGATTCCGCACGTAGATGCACAGTGTGCAACTGAAACTTCGCCTGGATTTTCGCAAACACAATCATCCTGTTTCCAAGGGGATGCCAAATACTTATGCCCAAGCGTTCGTCTGTCCGATAGATATCAATATTTTCAGCGCTGTTGATGGTTGAAACGATGTTAGTCTAAAGCAGCGCCAAAAATTTATAACCCTAATGTATGAATGTGTGAAATTCTTGAGGGCTATGCTGTATGTTGTATTTTCTAACAACGTTGCATACTTGACTTGATTCTCAAAGGCACTGCCTACAAAGGTTTTAAAACGCAGAGTTTAAATACGAGGCATTTAATGTTTAAAAATTTTCTTGAAAAATAAAACGACTTATGCACATTTCATGTAAGCTACGAATATTATTTGTTGGAATATTGCCAGGAAAACAGATTTTCTGAAATTTATATCAGGTCATATTCCTTAGTGGCGTGTAAATTATAACGTTATGTGTCGAATACGAGGTACTAAAATTCTAATTAAAAATGTCTCAATTTGACAGAATTTGACAAAAAAGTCACTTTTAATAATTTATGTTTCAGGGATGCATTATAAATTTAAAAAAAATTAAGGTCGTCGTCTTCAGCGCGCTTCAAATTCGTTGTAATGGGCAATAGTTTCTTCAAGAAACGATTCCACATTCGCTGATTCTTTCAATGTATCAAAAGCAAACACACTTCGGACAATAAACACACCATGTTCATTAAATCACTGCTTCCAAGCCGTTCAACATAGATATTGAGGTATTTTCAGTCTGTCCTGTATCAAAATGTACAACAGGATGTATTTGAAACTCAAATAAAGACATGCACTAAACATTTTTTACATAATTTCTACCAATAATAATATATGGTAACCCTTTTAAGTCCCATAGTAAAAATGGATCGCTGGAAATCTTACACGCTATTTCAGGGCTTAGCTCATTGTGGCGATGCGTCATTTGACGCGCGCCTCAAGATCGCCCTAATTATTTCTTCACTTCAGAGCCTCTAACGCGCATATAGGCGGCACCTTTAAAATTGATTCCAAATTTGAACTCTGAGGCTTCAAAACTTAGTGGGCAGAGTTTGTAAACGCAAATTATAACTGCATTGATGCCACTTCACTTACTACTGTTTAAAGCGAACTTTGAGTTTTATGATAACGCATTTACTGATTCAGTACATCATGCCAGTGATGTGAGCTAATCATTATAGGACCAGTCTTCTTACCGTACGAGCTGATAACGTAACCATCATGTACCATGCACTTAACACTATCTCCATTCATACGTGTATCATCTGTCAGTAAATATTAATGTAATTCATGTGGACATTATTTGTTTTAAACTTATAGCAAGATAATTACTTTATTCAGGGCTACCATACATGAAAAAAAATGTTTTTTTCTCAAATGTTCTAAGTCACCCCACGTATTTAAAGTCTCTCCCGATTACGGTATTAAATAAAATTCGGGTTTCAATTAGCATCACGGGCAGATTTAAGCAAGAGTTAAATTTTATTTATAGTTTTGTAACCGAGCCTGAACCCTGTAGCCTAATACACGTAGGTTCTCTAAACGTTGTATATGTTGTAGACGAAATAATCCTGTTACTTTAGCATGTGTTGTAATCGTTGCGTCGTCTGTCTTCACATCCATTCAAGTCTGCTTATGTTGTCCTATTTCAGTTTGTAACCTATTTTTCCAGCCACATTCTATTTTTTTATAGTTGCCTGTTCCTATCATTCATTAAAAAAACTTACGGATGTTATGTAATTGTTGTCATAAGATAAAACCGTTTGTTTTAAATTAGTTTTATTTTGGGCTATTTACGACTGAGCAACATTCGCTTTCAATGGCGTTCGCCCATCTAAAACTTTCACTTTAAAATATGCATTTAAATGTTGTATGTATTTGTCGGTATTTCGTAGTGTCTATAAAAATGTTTAAGCCAGTATTTACCGTGAAAGAATGTCTTTCATATTTCGTCTTTTGAACATTCATATACACACACTAATTTACCACGTGCTTGCTCATTGCACATTATTACAGTTTATATGACCGTGTGCTCGTTCATTGGACATTCATACACCCACTGCGTGAACATGTGCTTGATAATTGCACAGTCGTACATCCACTGTGTGACCATGTGCTTGATAATTGCACA
>PNEQ01012140.1:0-10713 GCA_003012365.1 Medauroidea extradentata | reverse complement strand
GGGGGTGAAAAGGGGTGAAATGTGTTTCCGAAGAAACGTTTATATAGCTCAAACCCGATTGCCTATCATCGTAATTTTTACTTTAATAGGACACTCATAAAAATGCATATTGGCCAATTTTAGGATTTTTCGAAATTCAACATTTAAGGGGGTTAAAAGACCTCAAATGTGTTTCCGATTAACTATCGATATCTATCGAATCCTTCGGGATAAATAGTTGGTTATCACTTCAAAATGATGCTCACGTAAATACCCAAAAAGTGGTTTTAGGGTTATTTGAATTTCGACCCCCAAGCAGTAAAAGGGGCCAAATGTGTTTTTTTATTAATCGTCTACATCTTTGAAACACAATTGTTGATCGCCGTGATTTTTACTTTAATTTGTTACTTTTACAAATGTTTATGACAGGACTCCAAGAGGTTTCCAAATTCTTTAATTAAGGGGGTGAAAATACGTGAAATGTGTTTTCCATAATCCCTCCATACATTTCAAACCAATCGAGATATCGAAGTGCTCTTTGCTTTAAATTGATGCTTTTGTAAATATCCCAAGTACCATAAAAATATATTTTCGGAATTCAACCGTATACCGGTTAAAAAAGGGGTAAAATCTGTTTTCGATTCACAATCGATACATATCGATCTTATTGATTTTTATATAGCGACGTGATTTTTGTTTAAGTTTGATGCTTACTCAAATACCTGAAAAGAAATTTCAGGAATTTTCATAATTTGCCACCTAAGGAGGTTAAAAGGGGCGAAAAGTGGTGAAAAGTGTTTTCAAATAATCGTCGATATATCTTGAACCCAGCGGGCTAATGTTGTGTTTTTCACGTTCACGAGACACCAATAAAGTATTCTAAATCATGATTAAAGGGTTTTTCGAAATTTACTCTCTTAGGTGCTGAAAATACCTTGAATATGTTTTAGATAAATCCTAGATATCTATCGAACCCGTCGAGATATACAAATAATTTAGCTTCAGGATGATGATTACAGAAATGATCGCAAAACGGTTTTAAGAATTTTCGAAATTCGATTTCTCAGTCATGTGAAGGAGTGGTATGAATTTTTTTTTTTTTTTTTTTGTGAATTGATCAATTTTGATTCCACAGAACTGGCTAGCGATGTGATTTACACTTCCATTGGATACTTATACAAATGTCTAAGATGTGGAATTAAATTATTTTGAAATTCGACACCCAAAAGGGTGAAAAAGCACAAAATTCGTTTTCCATCAACTCACGATATCTATCTAACCAGTAGCGATATTTAGGTGTTGTTCGCGTAAGAGTGATGCTTACGTAAGTATTTAAAAATATATATAAGTTTTTTTTACTTTATAAAATAACGTGATTATTAAGAATAAAACTTAAATTGGTCAACATTCAAAGCAGACGATCCGAAAAGCAGGAACGAGCAGCGAGAAATATCCTAGGCAGGAGTTTCAGTGTACAGTAACCTATAGAGACGTGGTGTTGTACAACCTCTATGAGCCCAGGACACAAATATTTAATTTTTTTAAATAAAAATTTATTTTCATGAATTATTTCAACGTTACGTGACGCAGTTGTTTGTTACTCAGGTCTAAATTCCGGGAGATTCTGGGCTCGAATTCCGTTAAAAGCGGCGTGGAACGTTCTCTGACAAAAACTACAAGGCAGATAGAATTAGTGCAATTTATATGTAGTCGTTTAAAAGAGGTAAAACTGCAGTTGGCTTTCCACTTAGATTCGTCTGCAACATCAGCTGACATATTGTCGGTATACAGCCAAAAGTGGTTAAGTCATAAATGTTATTTTGTTTAAAAACACTATTAATTTGTGGATATTAACAAATATGTGGTAAGGTACTGTACTGAGACACAACAGTACGAAACGATGAGTGGTTGTGCACAGGGTAAATCACGTGTTTTTCATTCGATTTACCTTAGGTGTCTGTAACCAACCCACTTCAAATTGGCAGGACTTAATATAAGGCCCAGGCGAAGTCACTGTTAGTGGCAGGGACAAACTTAAGGCAGCGTTCACACTGGAGCGATATGCGATACGCGATATATCGTAAGTGATATACGACAGCGATACCGCATGGACAGGCGCATTGAATGTAGATGGAGGCGATAAAAAGGGTCTACACTAGAGCAACTCCGCAACATATCGCGGCCGATGTATCGCTTGCCGTGCTGCTTGCTGGTCGCCTGGTGATCATTATCGTACGATATTGCGATCCGTCAACATGGCAAGCAGGAGAGAAGATCCGGATTTGGTAATCGCATTTGTGAATTTAGTGGAAAAGTACCCTTGTGTATGGAACTTCTAATATTATTAGTGATGATGATGATTATGTGACTTACTGTGTGTAGGTGACTAAGGTGAGTTGAGAAAGGATTAATTTGTAAGATAATTTCTATTTGCATGAGATACCTTTTCTTACCCCAATGTAGATTCTTGTAGATTCGTCATTAAAATATAGGCACCACATCTCAATTGATAGAGCAGTTTATTGAAGAAAATGAAAATAAATAAAAAAAATTAAATTCTAATATCTCTCACCCTAGGTTAAACTCATAGTTATGACACAATTTACTATAAAATAGAAAATATCTTGAGTTTGGTTAAAGTTGATACTAGGTTCTATAAAAATTCCTCGGCTAGGGATAAAATTAAAATTTAAGTTCAAGTATGTATGTTTGCTCAGTCGGTTTACATGATATTCTGACACAGGACCTGTGGGTTTGAGCTCGTTGGCAAAAATTAGGCACACCAAACTCATTTAAAATTAGTAGACGAAAAATTGTATGAAATAAAATTTGATTTGAATATCCAAGTCAATATTTGGAATGGTCAGCCTTGTACACAAGATGGGTAAGCGTGGGGACGCTACAGGCATACATATTCAACATGGCTATCCTTATAATGTAGGCTGAAGGCCTCGTCGTCTTCATGACACTTCAAAAATTAGCCTAATTATTTTACTGATGACGGGCCTCTTCTCAAAATGGCCTAAAACTGACGGACATACTGTCCTCTATCTATTGAGTTCCCAAGCCTAACCTTAGGTTGACGGCAGAACTGAAAATGTTCCATTTTCTCCTGGGCCGATTCTGCCGCATGCTTCACCTAGCAAAATTCAGGGAACTCTCCCTGCTCTGTACAAAACAGCATATAATCTATGTTCTTCTCCAAATTGGAAGCCGTTGCCTTGGCAACCAATCAACAAAAGAGGTATAAAACCTGCAATATGCTCAGAGAAACCTCTCTGGAACAGATAATTACTCTATACCTAGTAAGTTAAACTATAATTATACTATGTACAATCATATGGTAATAAAACATTTTAAACAAGTATTTCAAATTTACATTAAAAGTTACTTAGCAGATGTTAGAATAAATTAAGAAAATATTTAAATAAACAATTATGCAAAACTTTGATAATATTAACATAGGTATTTATAAAATATTTGCAATATTTTCAAAGAAGAAAAGTTATAAGAGTGTTTTCAGAAATTCCATAACAAATTTAAATAGCTTTTAGATAATTTAACGTTTATTACAAATAACTAGGAGTGAGAGATTTTCTTAATCTAACACAAACAATATTAACATTAAATTAATTAAGTTGAACAAAAATTACTATAGTAAGGTGGGAACTGTCAAAACACTAAAACATCTGATGCTTCCTATAATAGCAAAGTCTTTCTCAGTTCGTTATATAATCAAACATAAATAAACTTTAAAATCTGTGACGATCTCGTTACAGACAGCCCCACCTGCAAATTGCCTAAGTTGATATACTTAGCTAATTAGGTAATTGCAGAAAAGTACATAATGTAAAAAGTACAAAATTCACTTCAAATAATTAACAATTAAGACATTTATAAATCTTCCTAGTTTAAAGTTCAAAAGAAATAATCTGTCTTGCAGAAACATACAACAATGACGAAAATAGAAATAATATATATATTTGCAGTTCAATCGTTGACAGTCTGAAACAAACAATAACAATACACTGTCAAAGTACACAAAAAAACCTTGCAAACACTCTGTGTTGCATTCAAAACTCCTGCTCTCGTCGTGATAGAGTAGTTGGCGCTGTCAACAATGCAGACAGGTGCGCACGCACAGTGGTTGCGTGCTTCGAAGTTGGCAGCACTGCAGGCGGCCATAATCGCTGCGTATCTCTCTTCCCATAGTTCAGTTGCCGGCTAACGGTAATACCTATTACCGTCGCGGTAAATAGCGTTGCGTTTCGCAGGTAAGATTCACCAGTCAAAACATCACATAACACTTTACACACTCGTTCATCACTTCATAAAAGTGTCCTTAAGAGTTTGGTAGCATAATGTCTATGTGTCTTAAATACTTTATTAGATGTCAACATTAAAATATCCCTGTTATGTAAAAGTTCGTTGGAACATGGCAGGATCTATTTACAACTTGTATTTGAAAATTAGTCATCAAACCACTTAATTTTCATTGTCTTTACTGAGCATAATCAACTTGCCTTTACTGTAGATCTCTCTTCTGTGCTTGTCTTCTTTTCTTCATCAGATTTACGCTCTTCCGTGATGATAGCAAATCTGTGCCACCACATGCATCTAACTTTGAATGAGAGGATTTTTAAGTCTCAATCCTAACTGAGCATTACCTAATCAACAGTTAGATAAGCATACTTCTGAAGAACCTAACGTACATTAAAGGTTAAGGCTTTTTACGGAGACAATGCTGCCTCAAATTCCTAACAACAATGAGTGGACATGCAATGCTCAGAATCCTAACTGAAAACATAACAACAATAGTTGACTAAAATAACATGTAAATATACGTGATTTCTGACACAAATAACGACTTTAACGTATTTTCAAATTCAAAATATGTCATTAATAATCATCTCAATATCAATTCTGCTCAACAATACTCACAATATACTTTGTCATTCATGTGTAAACAAATAGTTATTCTCATACACAAGCTAACTGCTCATCATATACAGAACATAAATACAAGGTATTCTCAACAATATATTCGCCGGATTCGCAACTTGCAAAATAAATTGGATTACCTAAAACGCAGTAAGTACAACTAGTTCGTAAGAGTGTTTGTGTAATCATTTCATCACATAGCATCAGCTTTGTAGTGTTTTCTCCCTTAAGTAAACATGTTTAGCTACTCTCGTTCTTCAAGTTGGTCGTATCGTGTGCGTAATAAACATAGTTCAGGACCTTAATTATTTGAAACAATTCAACTTCAGAGTAGGTATCGACGAGTGAATATTCATATTCAAAGATTTTGACAAAATTTAGCGGTAATACATTTTACCTTCCCTCCTAAGTGATACGAGTGTTCTACATAATTTACGTTGAGTTTTCATTGTTTATAGCATCAGTACATCGTAGAGCCTCATAATAAAAATCAACTATGCTCAGGGGTGGCATTACACTTCACTCACCTGGCGAACTCTTCAACCATTCATAATACAATATAATAATACAGGCTATCCACAACATAATTACGTCAGGCATAAACATCATAGTACTGGAACTCCTCGTAAGATATACAAATAAATAAACTCATCAAACATCATTAGGCGAACACATAATTTCGCTGTTGCATTAGCTAAAAAAAAATATATATCACTTAGTTTACATAAACATGCCAAGTCAAAAAAACAAACTCTTGAAAATAAATCTTCAGGCTACAGATAACTTTCACACTCGTGGCTGGATATAGGGTCTCAACTGCGTGATATTGTAACGTCCTGCGGGCCTTCCATCAGGATACGTCAGTTCGTAGCAATTATTCCTGACTATCGCTGACACAATCAGTGGACCAGTGAATAGCAAAAACAATTTCTTTGTTACGTGATCGAAGAGCGAGCTTACGTAGTTAGTACGTCGTAACACTTGATCTCCTACGTTAAACTTACACATCTTGCTGATTTTCTGATATCTTTTTCTACTCTCGGCAGCTGCGTATAATCTTGCATTAATTAATTTACTAATTTCTTCCGACACCTTGTCTGGGTTGTCCTGTGGCAGTTCAGCTATTAGCTTGGGCATGACTTGGTTCGTGTCAATGACCTAAGTGTAGCGAACTATGATTATTTATAAACATAGGCGCTGTTGGATTCAGATGTTGGTTCCTTGGCGAAAAACTTCGATTGCTGGTTAATGGTGAAATCGGCTGTGACAATTGGCTTCCCGTCATAACATTAGACGCGCTGGCATCTGAGGCGGTGTCGTTACGATGTACACTCGTCTGTTGTTGCTGATTGTTTATATGACTGTTACTATTCCCTGTTCTCCATTCGTTCTGTTTACCTCTCTGCGGAGATGACTGTTGTGGGTGGGAGTTCGTACGTGTGCTGTTGTTCGACACAAAGTAGACCGAACCATTACTGTCTACGTGTGCATTAGGAGATACTTGTTCTTGGTTTGTGGGTTGTGTGTTTCTCCACGAACGGTTTTCGTTGTTTCCTTGGTTTCTTCTTTGATAATCTGGCTGGTACCTATTTCTATTTCTCCTCCACGAACGGTATCCTTGTTTATGACACCAGTGTGGCATACTCTGCCGATCTGAATTATCACAATTCCGGTGCAATGTGTTTACTTGGCACCGATTGCGGTCCCGGTTGTTTTGCCAATTAATATTTTGATTGTGCGGGTGACCTTGGTTGTGATTCGGTTGATTGTATCTGCACTCGTTTCGTGGTTGGTACAGGGGGTGTGAAGTATGTGTAGTGTTGTTAGCACGTTCCCCTTCGGATCTGTTTTCTCGACTACGCTGTCTCTCAGATTGATCAATGCGCAGGAGCTGATGACGGAAATACTTTTAAGTTTGAAAAGGGACGATCCGCCCACCGATCTTGGTATTTAGTCGGTAATTGCGCCACGATAATTTCCGCAAACTCCTCATCTTCCATCGGGGCGGTCAGATGTCTAATGCGTTCATATATCTCACTAAAATGTTGTTCGAACGACTTACTTTTGCGAGAATCGTATTTTTCCTGGTGTAGGCGGGCGCGAACATTTCCTTGTATTTTCGCATTTCAGTATTGTCTCAAAAATTCATCATGGAACTGGTTAATAGTGTGGATGTTAGTGCTGTTTAATTCCCACCAATAATGAGCAGTGTGCTTCAAGCTGCTGGAGATACACCTGAATTTATCGTCAGTGGTAAGAGAAAAAATACTGAAAATATTCGTCTAGTCTTTTTAAGTAGGAAACTGGATTTTCGTGTGCAAATCCAGAGTATGTAGGTAACTGTTCAACCCATTGTTTTGAAGGGTGGTTGAACCACTGGATCGGGTTAGTTATGTTGACGGCGTTATTAGTTGTTGATTGGCACGTCTCGTTGCCATGGGAGACGGCTTGGCGTGGTGTTACCGCTTCGTGTGTAGTCGGCTGCGCTCGGGTGTCCTCGTGGATGTGACGTGATCTACAAGACTAAGGCACTATAAAGAGTGGGTATAATCGTCCGCCATTTTGGGTCTTTCGAAGCTAGCGCAAGCCGATGCATGCTCGCGCGCCCCAAAAACCTGACAAACTAAACTCATCATAAATCTAAAACTATTCAACCAAATGTACTCAAATTTTTCATATTGCATTTAAGAACTATTCTGCCAATGATAATGTAGATCAAATTTATTTTCTGCAACTATCATGTTATTAAAAAAAATGTTTAACAATGCCATGTTGACATTTGACAGGAAAATGCAGAGTAAATTATAGTAAGCGAGAAACTTTTTTGTTATACGAGATAGATGGGGGTATCAGCGAAGAAAACAAAAAGGATAGTATAAATTAAATTTCTATGCCCCTCTTGACGATTTCCGTGAATCGCTGTTGTTTTGGTGGCAGGCAGAAGACAGAATATTTCGTGCGCGAGGCATGGTCTCGCTCAACGACGCGAACACAACTTCACTCTTAGTTTATCTACACAACATTTACTATGTATATGTCAGTTATATATATATATATATATATATATATATATATATATATATATATATATATATGTATTTATTGCTATGTTTCTAGTTTGTAATGTTACTTTTTTACCATATACTTAATTAGATAACGTAGAACATAAAATACTATTTTTACAAGCGCCCTTCTTGTCTCTAAGCCTAATAGTTTACATTATTCGTGGTAGTTCCATTTAAAACTTTATATATGTATATATAATAGACTAAATAATATTGTAGACTCAATCGCAGCACATATGTAACTGAAAATAAGTTTTTTGATATAATTCATTTATAGTTGCATTTCCAAAAATTTCCGTCTATTTTTCAGATCTAAAACAACATGCCACAGTAGTACAAAACTATTCGTAAAGGTTTATACTTTATATTTTCACATAACATATTTGCTCAATTGGCAGGATAACAGTGAATACAGTGACATGATTTACAAACTAATGCTTCTATTTGGCTCTAGACATGAAGGTTTGAATTTAAATAGAAATAGAATTCATGACATACCTTTATATTTTAATTGCTTCTTTAAACATAAAATCTTATATAGCAGTTTGAGATGAACTTTTTGTAACGTAATATGTACATGTTAAAAATACGTAGCCAACGAACAAGTATAATAAACCTCAAGACACCGGAAAAAAAAATTGAATCCAACAAATGTAGTTTAGTTCACAAAGACTAATTCGACAAATTATATTTTAAAAACAGTTATTCATTTACATATTTCTATTTAACAATGCTGTGTACCAAACATTTTACTTTTTTTATAGATTAATTTGGTCACTCGCGATGTAAGCTAAAATTACACATTATTTTGTAATATCACAAAAATTAATATTGAATACATTTGAAATTATGGTTCACAGAATTTTTTTTATTCTTCACTGATATCATGTAGAAAATTTTGTAATTATTTATTCTATTTATAAATCAATAACCTTAAATAGAGCATCAAACCGAATCACTTTTTTACAGTGGAAGAATGACTAAATTAATTTAATTTTTAAAATATATACAATTTTTACAACATGCAGTTATTTTGCTTACCGTTTAACACAGTCTCATCACTTAAAGAATATTGTTTATGCAAATTGGAACTAAGACTTACTTTTCTATTTTTCGCAGAAGCGGTGCGATGCATATTGCATTTTTATTTACATTTTTGTTTAAGTCCACTACAGCATAGAACCTAAATTATATCCCAAATGAATATATAACAAAAAAAAAAAAATTGAACCGACACCTAGAAGAGAACTTTCATCCTTTACATTACCAAGTTCGTCCCTTAAAGAGCTACCTGTGATCCGCCGCAACTGTCACATGAATTTTTAAGACAATAAACAGCAATCGTATAATAAATTACACTTGTCTGTTTACCGTTATATAAGTACAAAGTATTAGTTTTATGAAGTCAAGAAATTAATGTGTTTCGAACAATATTGTTTAAAGGACATACTCTTATTCGGAAACACATATTTTGATCACTTATTGTTAGCGAAAGGAATAATTCGCGAGTTCAGTGAACGACGTGTTATAATCGACTGTCCTATGCATACTCGAGCCCGTCTATTAATTCATTGTCTGTTACAGTGAGTAGCAGCTCGTGGATAAATGGTCGGGGCTTGTGTATAAACAGGAAAATGGATTCCTACACGCATGTCGTTGAACTCTTGAAATATTCCTTTTCCTACTTATTGTTACGAACTTTTTACATTATTTTTATACAAAGATCTTTATGAACGTTAACTTTTATTTTTAATTATTGCCTCTGAAGCGCCAGTTCATAGTAAAACACATGCCACAAATTTCTGGGAGAAGATACGGTTTGCCGAATTATCGCAATGAATGAGGAACCTCTGCAGGGATGTCGTGGTTCTGGCGTTGTGTGGTGTACAAAGGAACTTTTTATAGAACGTTTAAGTTAGTGTTACATTTTTCATCTCATTCTTAGGGGAACGAAAATTACTTAATGTTGAGATCTTTATATTTACATGGTTTGTATTATTGACAAGGTTCACTGTAAATCTTAATAGACCTTTGTATGTAACCTTTTTCTCACAAGTATGTAGTTGATAACGGAAATTCCTACATTATGAATATCCATAGTGATAATTTAGGTATAGAATATAAATTACTATTCCCGCATTAACTGTATTGGGCGATAACTGCGTTATTTACAGACATACAGTAAAAAGGAAAGAACTTTTAAATACAAATTTATATCCAACGTATTTACAGAGAATATTTAAGTATAGATGTAAGATACCGTGTGTTACATTAACGAGGTACGCTACAGTAAATTAGTGGCACTTCTCCACACTGTTTTCCACAAATTTACGGAAAAGTAGTGTTTGTTAGCTTGGCTTAATGGGCATAAAAGTAAGCATGCTACGTTTAAGATATTTAGTCATAGACTATAACTTACATGTTTCGTCGTATTGTAAGAAAAATTAGCACTTGCACAAGTGAGTGACGAAAGATTTGTATTTATTGTCCTGACGCTATAAATCAGCGTGGCTACTGTCTGCACAGAGAAAGTGAAGGGCAGCTACAGTACAAAAAATAATTTATTCACACCGTTACATGATAGGCAGTGTGTTGTAATTTTAGTGTAGATTGACTTAATACAAATCTGAAATTCATATCAGTAAACAAACTACTTGAAACCTCAATAATTCAGTTTAAAAACAAATTCATTAGCAGCAACTATTTGCGTTTACTGCTTCAGGACACA